>BQNB010072583.1:0-32392 GCA_026074375.1 Tanacetum coccineum
TATTTGGCAGTTTTTGTCTGTTTTTGGTCATTTAAGCTCGTTTTTAGAGGTAAAAGATATGTGTAATTAAGCACTTATCATTGATCATAGAAAAATTCCCATATGGAGTAAAACTTTGAACTGCCGGCTCCTCCTGCTTTGGTTGAATTCCTTTAAGAATTTGCAAATCATTCATAAGCTTAAGTAGCAATTCTTGCATAACTTCAGGTTGATTCTGCTCTTCTTCCATTACTTGCTTAATCTTAAGAAATCTCTCCTCGGCAAGCAATAAAGCCATGCACTTTTCTTCAGGAGGTATATGATCATACTCCTTTAAAAAGGCTTGAATGGTTTCCATTAAGTCTTCTCGAGCTTGCAAAATTTCTTTATTCGTTTCTTGAGGAGGATAATTGACGAGAAACTGCGGGGGTTGAAATTGGTCAAAACCGGAAGGATTAGAATTATAGAAATCTTGGTTCATCGGTTGACACTGAAAAGTCGCATGAGGACCCCCGCAGTTTTCACAACAAAGGTATTGTTGTGGAAATCTTGGTGAAGTTAGTGGAAAATTATTATTGCAGTTTTGATCGAAACACGGGTTCTGATTGTAAACAAACGGAACTTGAGACGAACAATCGTAATCATAATGAGCATCGTTTCCACATAACTCACAAATATTCATCTCGTACTGGGATTGTGGAGGGTAGTCGGAAAAATTTTGAGATTCATTGAAAGAATTCGGATTTGGATTATAATCGAATGAATTTTCATCTCTTGAAGCGCAAAATGAACAAAATCCTCCTCTTAACGGGCCTTCACACCCACAACAAGTGACTGGCTTTCCATCACCATAAGTGCAATTTAAACAAGTTCCAAGTAGAAGATTAACACCACACTGCGGACACGTACATAGATAACAATAAAAGCCATCACATGGTTGTCCACACCCCGTACACTCACGTTGGTTAAATGACGTCATAAGAAAGAATTAAACAATATAGAGGATAAGAAGAAAGAATTAAACGGATAAGAGGTAACGGAGAATATTTTTGGTTTTTTGAAAATAATTCATAAGAAAAGGAATTAAAATAAAAAATATTTTTTTTGGTAACCGAAAATTAAACGTGCACGGTAGCTCTCTAAAAATACGTACAAGAAAGCGGAGGAGTTGGTAAGCGCGAGGCGCTATTTAGAATAACCCTTCTCCTTTTAGGTGATGTTGATCAAACCTGCCTTTCCTTATAGCACGTAATCTAAAGGTGAGCCGTAACAACGATTAACAAATAGTTATTTTTAATATTAAAATTAAATAAAATAGAAGTGTAAAATATTCACAAACGGAAAATAACTTCACGAGGAAGGTTCTTCAAAACGCTAATCTTCAAACAAAACACGATAATCGTAACACACTTCCCCGACAACGGCGCCAAAAATTGATTACATCTCCAATACACACTATATATATATAATATAATATATAAGTATATAAGGATAGTAACAATTATAGTATAGTAAGTATTTTCCGTCGGGTTCTAGAAACAAACTTTTAACCAAAGTTGTCTCAAAAACCTCTTGGGTTGTTTTCCCTCGACCAAGCGTGAATTGAAAATCGGTTAAGTCCGTGATCGCGCGTTTTGAATGGTTTAAAATAATTTTGATTTGGGTTCCTAAATCCTACTTGACATATTGATAAAGTAAATAAAAGCATAAAAACGAGCAAAGCAATAAAAACAATTAAACATGTAAAGCATTAAACAAAAATGAGTATTTAAAACGAGACAAATAAGCAAGCATAATAAATTCAATTTTAAAATTGCAAACTTCTAAAAATAAATCCTACATTAAAAGAAATTATATTTTTTTTTTATATTTTTTTAATTTTTTTATTTTTTGTTTTTATTAAAAGCGTTAACTTTCAAGACGGACAAAGTTTCCAAAATTATGGATACAAACACAAACTTCAAACGAAGGAATTCTTAATCAACAATACTCGGCAACGGCACCCCAAAAATTAATTGTGTAAAAAATCTATACACGTTATATAAAATATAATTATGAAAGAAAATTACAAACTAACCTTGAGGACATAGGTAGTAAATAAATAATTCTTCCAATTATTTTATTTTATACGCGTATATTAATCGGGAAGTATGATTCCCGGGTCGTTAATTCCCAATGATTTATGAAATTGAGACCACGTTTGTTGTTCGGACAATGATTTGAATTGGTAACAAAGATTGATTTGATTATCTATCTCTATGAATTAAAAACAATTAAAATAAGCAAATGATCATTAAAGTCACGGAAATACCAAATAAAGAGAAATTAAACTTAACGAAAAATGGCAAAACGGGAAACCCTAAATGGTTGATTAAAAAATACCCAATTTCCAAAATTAAACCTTAAAATGAAGTTTTCTCTTTTATAGGACTCTCAATTGTCTAAAAAGTAATTTAAAGGAAAACTAAAACAAAACGGCATTGAAATGAGCTTAAAAACATTAATAAACGAGATTGCAACGTATTCTCGTTCTTTTGAATTCAAATGTTGCAATTTTAACCCCTACGAAAAGCAAAAACTAATTTTCCATTAGAAAACTTTACGATAATAAGAAAATTTTCTACAAAAGAATTATAATTTTTTTGATTATTTTTCTATTTTTTTATTATTTTTGAATGTTTTTAATAAAAAAATAAATTTTTAAAATACTAAAACTAATTATAAAAATTTGAAAAATCTACGGACAAATAGATTGATCTTAAAAGGGATAGAAAATAGCTCGGGTCAAGTTTAAACTCGAATAAAGCTACGGAAAATAAGTTAAAAACACTTATATGCTAAAAGGGTTAAAAATGTATATAAGTAATAGATATTGTGATGCTATAACGAAAATATAAAACAAAAAAATTATAAAAAAAAACAATAGACCCCCTGGCGCACGATGGTTAGAGGTGTGTGGTGTGAGGTGTTTAAAAGGGTTGAGGGGATGTTGAGGTCGGGGGTATGCAGCTTGCTCACCCCGATTTCCATTTCCCCTTTTTTTTGAAAACTTATAATAAGCAAAGTTGTAGAAAAGAGAAAAATAAACACTTTTAATTAAAAAGATCAACGTTTTATCCAAAATGCACTAAATAAGCTGTATAAAACAGCTTAAAACTTGACAGAGCTACTTAACTTTATTTTTGATTTTTTTTAGAAAAACCTTTTTAAGCTCAATTCTAAGATAAGCTAAAAACAGGACCAATTTAGCTATAAGTTACTAATCTATTATGCTAAACCAGAATCATGAAATAAGCAAAAAGTACAGACAAAAGCTAGGAAATTCAAAAACTAAGCACTTATAAGTAAATTGATAAACCAAACAGCAGGATGCAAACTTTGAGCTTAATTTTAAGTATGTAAATGGAACCTTATAGCCTATTGACTTATATCTTTAGAAACTTTGAACTTTAAACTACTTAAAACAGCTTTTAAAACTTAGTTTAAAAATCAAATGCTAAAAAGAAATGCTGCATGAAAAAGGGTGTGAAGACAAATTGCAATAATTTTTAGTTTTTAAGGTTTTATGAAAAGACACAATAAACAACTTTTTTAGCTTACTAACCAGATAAGCACTGTTGAACTTTTTGAAAACTAAATAAAGCCCAATCTATCTAATATAACCTTTCAAAAATAAATAGTTATGACTAAGAAAATCAAAACCTAATAACTCTAATTACCTACTGAAAAATTTAGATTGGTATCTGGTTGTTTTAAGCTAATTACCACTGTGCAGTTGAAACTTAGTGAAATTAAACTCAAATGCAGGCAAAAGGTTTGGTTACCACACATTTAAAACAACAAACTAAGAACAATAGATGCAATAAAAATAACTAGAACAGATTTAAGCTTTAAAATGCTATCTAAACTACCAGATTTAAACTACAAACTAACAAGCTTTAGAAAATTTGATTAAAAACATATCACAAAGCTCTTAAAATCCTACTTTTATAACTTAATTTTAAGTTTTAAAGTGAAATTAAGAAGACAAATCGGCTCAAGCAGTTCTAAGATGAGTTAGATCCTGCTGACCCAAACACCCACCCCTTAATTTCTTAAAAGTCATATTAAGCTTATAAAATTGAGATTTAAAGAGAAAATTTCAATTACCAGATTATGATAAGCTTAAAACAACCCTAATCAACAAATATTAATAAGCAAATAAGCTAGAATCTATAAGCTACTAACTATGCTAAACTAGTATTTTTGGTTTTTTAAACTGATTTTAAGGCAGGATTGAAAATCTAAGATTTAAGACTACAGTTAAAAAATATAAGCATAAAATCAATCTATAATAAATATTAATAAGTACACTAAGCATACGATAAGCATATTTAAGCAAACATTAAGCAAAGAAAAGCTAATATTTCATTAAAAAGCTTAATATTTTAATAGATTAAAAAGATTAATTGTTGTTAAAAAAACCTGAAATCCACAGCTAAACAGGGTGAGGAGCGATAATTAAAGTTATATCAAAAAGCTTTGGCTTTATTAGATAAGCAGTAGAGTCCATGAATCCCTTCCTGTTTGGTTCATCGATCATTTTAGAGCTGTGGTTATTTTAGGTAGACTTTTGTTCTATTAAGCTTAGTTAAGTTTATTAAGAGCTTACACTAAGTGAACTTGTTAGCTTTATGACAACTTGTTGAGTATGAAGGAACAAATAATGAGATTATTACACTTTTAAGTTAAAAACTATGAAACACATTAAGTTAAATGACATATAAAAAACAACTTATATTGATAAAAGAGTATTAATTACAAAGTTTTAAAAGAAAGTCATTTTATTCTAAAGGAATGCTAAAAATTTACATTGAAAATAAGCTACATAATAAGCTAAATTTAAACTAATCCTAGATGATGAATGTGAGGGAGGCATCACTTGTATTTATACTTTGCTTGGGAGGGGGAGACGCTTCTAGGTCCCAAATTCTGTTAAACGCTCCCCTTAATCCTGGCTATTCATTCTTCCAATCACTGGCTCTCTAATTAACACCGTTAGATCAATTCGAGCTCACACGGATTGCCAGCGTGGCAATCCGTGGTTTGTTCCCTCTTGTGCTTCTTTTATACTCACTTTAGTGTAAAATCCCAAGTCCTTGTGTGTTTCTTTCCATGCCCGCATGTCATTCTTGTGGGGGATTGACCAATGAGAGCCCTTGTGTGATGTTTTCTTGTGCCACATCATTGCTTGGAGCTTGAATCACTTAGCCACGTCCTCAATTTTGATTTACCCCTTGATTAGAGTGAGGTTAAATTGTGGGAACGACGATGAACAGTAGTAACTTATTTTCCCGCGTTTTTACTTTTATAAGAGGGTGAGTTAAATTTATTTGACCCGTGTTATATGTTTGACTTCGGGCTTATATATAAATAATTGGGCAAGGGTTATGGTTTTGGGCTTGGTAAGGTTAACAGGTTTTGGATTTGGTTTTATAAGAAAGATAACGAGTGTTAACTTTTTATAATAGAAAGTTAACACCGTTTATCTTTCTTATAAAACAAAATTCCAAAAACCTGTTAACCTTTCCATTAGCCCCAAAACCATTAACCCTATGGCCCAATTAATTTATTTATAGCCGAAGGTTCATAGACCTATAACACGGGTCAAATTAAATGTAACTCTCCCCTCTTATAAAGTAATAACCGCGGGGAAAATAAGTTAGCTTATGTTCATCTGTTCCCTCACATTTAAACCTCACTCTAATCAAGGGTCAATATCCATATGTGTAGGTGCGTTGGCGTAAGTGATTCAAGCTCGTACAAAGCAATGATGTCTCACCTAGGCACTAGAACATCACACAAGGGCACTAATCTCATTGGTCACTTAGTCATATCCCATAGAGAATGGACATTGCGGGGCCAGGGAATGGATAGAAACAACACCAAGGACTTGGGATTTTCACACTAACAGTGAGTATAAATGAAGCACATGAGGGAATAAACCGGATGCCTCAGCTTGGCATTCCGCGTGTGAGACTCGAATTGATTTTATCGGTTTGTTATTTAGTGGAGGCCACTAAGTGATTGGAAGATTGATTTAGCAAGGTTAAGGGAGCGTTTAACAGAATTTGGGACCTAGAAGCTTCTCTCATTCAGTATAAATACAAGTGATGCCTCATCCACATTCATCATCTAGGATTTTAAAAGTTTTTTTTAATTTTGCTTATTATGTGCTTATTTTCAAGGTAATTTTTAGCGTACTTTAGATAAATTTAATTTTCTTTTAAACTTGTAATTAATAAATCTTTTACTATATAAGTGTTTTTATTGTCATTTAAGCTTATGTGTTTCATAGTTTTTACTTTAAAGTGTAATAAGCTCAATAATTTGTCCTTCATAGCTCCACATAGTTCGTCATAAGCTACAATTCACTTAGTTAAGCTCTTTAATAAAACTTAACTATGGCTTAAAAGATCAAAAGTCTACTTACTAAATTTACCACTGCTCATTAAGGATGATGAAACCCAAACAGGGAAGGGTTATGGACTCTACTCGGCTTATTCTAAATAGCCAAGCTTGTTGTTATAAAGATTTAAGTGGAGCTCTCATCCCTGTTTAGCTGGATTTATAGGTTTACAACAATTTATCTTTATTAATCTTTTAAAAATATTAGCTTATTTATGGAATTTTAGCTTTTCTTGCTTAATGTTTGCTTATTATGCTTATCTTTGCTTATTGTAGCTTATTAATGTTCTTATTATAGTTGATTTATGCTTATTTTGTTTTATTGTAGTATTATATACTTAGATTTCTTTCCTGCCATTAACATCAGTTTTATTAAAAACCAAAAATAATAGTTTAGCATAGTTAGTAGCTTATAGATTCTAGCTTATTTGCTTATTGACATTTGTTGATTAGGGTTGTTTTAAGCTTATCATAATCTGGTAATTGAAAATTTTCTCATTTAAATCTCAATTTTATAAGCATAATATGACCTTTTATGAAATTAAGGGGGTGTTTGGGGTCAAATTTTAAGTTTCATTAATGGGTAATTGAATATTTTCTCACTTTAAATCTCAATTTTATAAGCTTAATATGACTTTAAAGAAATTAAGGGGGTGTTTGGGTCAAGCAGTTCTAATCTCCATCCTATAATGCTTGAGGCCATTTGGTCTTCTAATTTCACTTAAAAACTTAAAATTAAGTTTCTAAAAGTAGGATTTAAGAGCTTTGATAGGTTTAATCAAATTTTATAAAACTTGTTAGTTTGTAGTTTAAATCTGGTAGTTTAGATAGCATTTTAAAGCTTAAATCTGTTCTAGTTATTTTTATTGCATCTATTGTTCTTAGTTTGTTGTTTTAAATGTGTGGTAACCAAACCTTTTGCCTGCATTTGATTTAATTGAGCACTAGTGTCATACTCGCTATAGTGGCTAAAATTAGGCTAAAATCAACCAGATTCAATTCATTGTTCAGTAGGTAATAAGAGTTTTTAGGTTTTGATTTTCTTAGCATAACTAGTTTATAGGTTATATTAGATAGATTTGGGCTTAATTTAGTTTAAAAAGTTAACGTGCTTATCTGTTAGTAAGCTAAAAAGTTGTTATTTGTCTTTTCATAAAACCTTAAAAAACTAATAAATATTGCATTTTGTCTTCACACCCTTTTTATTCTGAAGCAATTTCTTTTTAGCATTTGATTTTTTAAACTAATTTTTTAAAAGCTGTTTTTAGTAGGTCTTAAAGTTCTAAAAGTTTCTAATGGTATAAAGTACATTAGGCTATAAGGTTCCTTTTAATACTTAAATTTCAAGTCATAAGTTTGATCCTGCTGTTGTTTGGTTATCAATTTGCATATAAGTGCTTATTTTGTATTTTCTAGCCTTTTGGTATGTTTCTTTTTGCTCGATTTCTTGATTAGTTTAGCCTTATTAGACTTAGGTTTAGCTTTATAGCTTATTTGGTCTGTTTTTAGGCTTTATCATTAGACTTTTGTATAGCTTATAAAGTTTTCTAAAAAAAATCAAAAATAAAGTTAAGTAGCTCTGTCAAGTTTTAAGCTGTTTTACAGCTTATTTAGTGCTTTTTATAAAACGTTTCTTTTATTAAAAGTGTTTATTTTCATCTTTTCTACAACTTTGCTTTTATAAGTTTTCAAAAAAAAGGGGAAGATGGAAATCGGGGGTGAGCAAGGCTCGAACCCCCGACCTCAACATCCTCAACCCTTTTAAACACCTCACACCACACACCTCTAAAACCATCAGTGCCTCTGGTGTCTTTCTTCGTTTTTAACTCACAACATCTATTACTTATATACATTTTAACCCTTTTAGCTTTATAAGTTGTTTAAGCTTATTTCGTAGCTTATTCGTTAAGCTGTGACCACGAGCTTATTTTTCCTAGGTCCCTTTTAGTTCAAGCTATTTTCCGTAATTTTTTCAGAATTTTTATAATTAGTTTAGTTTTTGTAAACATTTTTTTTTTTTTATAAACTTCTAATTAAATAATTAAAAATAGAAAAATAATCATAAAAAAAAAAATTATAATTATTTTGTAGGAAAATTTTCTTTTATCTGTAAAGTTTAGGAATATTAGTTTTGCTTTGTTTGGTTTTTAAAATTGCAAAATTTTGATTTTTAAAGAACGAGATTCGTTTGCCCATTCTCGTTTTTTTTTTATGTTTTTAAGCTCATTTCAATTTTCCGTTTTTTGTTTTAGTTTTCATTTAAAATTACTTATTAGTCAATTTAGGAGTTCCTATTAAAAGATGGGGGGGGAATATTTCATTTTTAGGTTTATTTTTGGAAAATTTAGGGTTTTTAATCACATTGAGGGTTTCTTTTGCATTTTTAGTTAATGTTTAATTTCTCGTTATTGTTTTCGTGCTTAATTGTTATATTTTGCTTATCTTTAATTGTTTTTATAATATAGCAATTAGATAATCATACAATACTTTTGTTTACCTATTCAAATCCATTTTTTCCTTTCCTCTCATTCCCATTCCGACATCAAACGTGGGTCTCTATGTCATAAAACGTTGGGGAATAACGAACCGGGACGGAATTAATACTTCCCTGATTAATTATACGTTTAATCTTATATTATTTGTGAGATTTTTTATTTATACCTGTGTCATCAAGGGTTAGTTTGGTAATTTTCCTTTCATAGTATTATTTTATTATTACGTGTATAGATTTTTACTACAATTAAATTCGTTTGGGGGCCGTTGCCGGAGAGTTGTGATTAAGATTACCTTGAGTTTTGAAGTTCTTTTTGAAGTTTGTTGATCTATGATTTGGAGAACTTTTCGCTCTTTCAAAGTTACGCTTTTAGGAAAATCTAAATTAAATAAAATTAAAAAAATATAAAAAGTAAAAAATAATTTTTCTTTTCTTTTTAGTTAAGTAGAAGATTAAAAACAAAAAATGGAAAAAAATATTTTGGCCTTCTTTTATTTTTCTTCGTATTAATTTTTAATATAAAAATTTACAAAGTTGGTTTTTATTAAGACTCCAAACTAATAATACCTTCAATTGAGTATTATCCATCATTAAGTTCCCATATCGAAATAAAAGATCTTTAAAAATCTTTCTTTTGTGTCACTTACCGATATACGGCTACACCTTTAAAAAGTAAAAACTTTATGAGCTACGCGTAGTAGTTTGATTATTTCGGTTCATTGTCTTTCTCATTGTCCGTTAAATAACAATTAGATTGTGAAATTAATTGTGAAAAACCAAAAAATTTTCTTCTTCTTTCTTTCCTATTCATTTAATTCTTTTCTTTACCCCTCTATATTGTTTAATTCTCTATGCGTTCACTAGATTATCGTTTGAACCCATCTTCTCGATTTTAAAGAATGCTCGTCTTTGTGGAGCATTGTCACTAGAAACTGTGGTTGTTCAAAAGGGAGTCTTAATGATAAGATTCTTGTTCCAGTACCAGACTCGTCTCAAGACCTCATTATTATTACAACTTGTGGAGGACCCGCGTTGATGGTCTATATTGTAGACCTTGTGCTTTTGCTGAGCAAAGTGTTATTGATTGAAGGTTGGTTTCAATCATGTTGAAAACAAATGCTAAACACTTTTGAAGTCTATCTAATGACAACACTAAAACATTGTTAGTGCACCTCAAGAGCACATTCGTCTTTCAATCATTGACCCGGTCCAAAAAGTCTTCACAAAGTCCTTATCAAATGAACCACAATTGTTGTTACGGAGTCGTGGGATTCGTTAGATGATATATTTTGTCAAACGATTTGTAATTAGTATATGTCTTGTGGAAAAGGTTGCTCATATGGTTACATATTGTCCTAGCAAAATTTCTATTATCTATATTCTGGAACATGCTTCAATCAAAACCTTTAATGAGATCCTACAATATCTGCAAAGTTTACAACTAAGCATTGTCTTTTGGGTTACGGCCAAACATGTGGTTGTGTACATGAATATGATGGAGTTGTTTTTAATTGTACTGTTGGATAATGGAACAACCAATCAATTTTTCATACTTCTAATCTTCTAACGTATTCTCCAAGTTTTGAAAACCACCTCCTCAACCCATACGAGACAAATATTGTGTGTTCTTGTTTGAAACGATGCTCATTTTTGGTTTACGATTGTTCACCTCAAGTCAGTTTTCTGCATTCAGGTCGTGTTCAAATCCAAAACTTTGATTATTTTCCACAAACTTCACCAAGTTTTCCACAACAATGTCTTTGTTGTGAAAACTGCGGGGGTCCCCGCAGGGGGTCCTCATGCGACTTTTCAGTGTCAACCGATGAACCAAGATTTCTATAATTCTAATCCTTCCGGTTTTGACCAATTTCAACCCCCGCAGTTTCTTGTCAATTATCCTCCTCAAGAAAGGAATAAAGAAATTTTTCAAGCTCGAGAAGACTTAATGGAAACCATTCAAGCCTTTTTAAAGGAGTATGATCATATACCTCCTAAAGAAAAGTGCACGGCTTTATTGCTAGCTGAGGAGAGAATTCTTAAAATTAGCAAGTTATGGAAGAAAAGCATAATCAACCTGAAGTTATGCAAGGATTGCTACTTAAGCTTATGAATGATTTGTAAATTCTTAAGGGAATTCAACCAAAGCAGGAGGAGCCGGCAGTTCAAAGTTTTACTCCATATGGGAATTTTTTCATGATCGACGACGTGGAAGTGTTAATGAAAGACATTTACACATTCTTAAGGAAGTTTAGTCGTATACCTTTTGGAGTAACACCAAAGGTTATATTGATAGCTTGGGAGAGATTTGGCGAAATTAAGTATGCTTTGACGGACGAGCAATATCAAAAAGAGGATATTCAAGAACTGATGAGTAAACTCCTTGAAGATGTGCGGAATATTAGTGAAGAGCTATCAGAATATATTAATTGTCCAAGCTGGAATCGTCCTATTTTCTACGACAATGACGATGATGAGTATACTATTATATATAGCAAGCCTAAAGCAATGACATCCGACTTACCGACCGTGGAGCCCGATAACTCTCTAAGTATGGGGGACCAGCATCTTGACACTATTGCTAGTGTTGAGAACCTTGTCCCAATCCCAAGTGAGTCCAAGGGTATTTCCGATGATACGTGTGATATGCCCGTTGGTGAAGATTCTTCTACTTTTGATGCTTTGAGCGATCATTCTGAGATTTTATCCGATTCTAACAATGATGGTACTTCGAGTGATGATGATGATTTTGAGGACATCGAGTACGTTGATGCATCACCTCCTGATTCTGAGCTCGTCAGCTTAGAAGAGGTGAATGATATTGATCAAGAAGAGAAAGAGTTTGACTTAGAAGATATTCTTCAAATCCAAGACGTTATTCTTCGTGAGAAATTGTTGAACATCAGTCGTCTTATTACTAATATCGAATCTTTGAAAGACAACCCTACCCCTGATCATGTGCTCAAGTCCCCCTCTTCATTTCCTATCCCCGTCACAGATAGTGATTCGTTCTTTGAGGAGTCCGATACTTCTTTCTTTTTTTTGGATAATTCTTTACCCGAATTCGAGACATTTAGCGATCATACGAAAGAGACGAGAAGAGGCAGTACCACTACTCATGCTAAGAACTCTCTTCCCGAGTATGATTCGTTTCTTTTTGAGATTGAGCCCGATCAGAGAGGGTTGACTAGCGTTGTTATTTCTGATCATTCAAATGACCCTCTTTTGGAACTTCCCGAGTTTGAATCATTTGACTTTGATCTTTATGATGATCCGTCATTTCCTCGTCCTCCTCCGGAACCACCGGATGTTGAGATTTGCTTAAATTTTGAGCCTGATATGCCCGTGATTAACAATATTGATGAGCTTAATGAAGACGAATGTTTTGACCCAAGGGGAGGTGAGATTGATGTTTCTCAAAATGTTGAAGATGATGATTCCTTCACATTTGTCATTCAGACTTTTCTCCCGTATCTTATCTACCCTGCGGATTCTCCTTTACTTCTCTCCACCGGGAGTGAAGACACCATTTTTGACCCCGGCATCTCCACTTAGAGCCGATGGCATCTCATTGGGATAGAACTTTCGTGTGCTTTAATTAATGAAAGCCCGATTGAGATTTTCTTTTCCATTTGCTTCCCCAAGTAAAACTTAATTCGGGGTCGAGTTAAGCTCGTGACTCGGTTAACAAAAACAAGCATTTCTATCTTCTTATCTATTTTCTAACAAATGATGTAAGGAGGCCTGCCTTTTTCTTTTCTCGTGTTTCGTGTTTTGTGATTTTTACTGTCCAGGATTGCCCGGATTTTGAAGACTCTCGTGTTCATGGTTTTGTCCATTCCATGACATCGACGCTTCATATATCCTCCAGCTTCATTTAGGAGGAATCGATATCCAAAAATCTTATCGACTAACGTTTATCTTTAGCATACTTTATTAAACAGCTTTAATTGCGTACGACCCCTTTTAAATCAAGATTTTTAATTGCCCCGATGGAAATTAGTAAGGGGGAATTTCACATTGAGGATAAAGTTTATTTTATATGGGGGGGAATCTACCATTGATTTGCGCCTGCACCGTTGGTTTCACGTTATTTCCCTTTTTTAACCAACACAAAAATTTTTAAAAATATAAAAAATTTAAAAATTTTCAAAAATAAAATAAGTGTTTTTTGTCACAATTTGACTTTCCTATTGGTAGAATAAGAATAAATTCGACTTGATCCGAGAGCGTGTTGAGCTCTACTTTTCTATAACTTTTAGCTAAGGCGATCAGCGATTTCGCGAAGGAATCGAAAAATGATAGTGGTAAAAGTATGAGTGGGATGTTAAACAAGATTAGTTGGAAATCTTAAGAGCTCATGTATATAATTATGTGTCTTTTCTCCAATAAGCTCCTAACCAATTTAATAATAACGTGCTGTTTTTGAATTAAACTTAAATCAACATTTTTTATGTAGTATATAGCAAAAAGAATTAGTCTTAGTTCAAACTTATACTTAATTTTCAAAAAAAAGTCTCTCATATATATAAAAAATAAATATATAATAATAAATAGTAAAAAGAAAAAAAGTGGGCTGATAATAGTTTACTACCTCTGCCGCTCCACAACCGATGTGGTATCATCTAAAGAAAGCCCATAGTAAGAATAAAAATCCGAGACTGATAAAAGTTTGCTTGCATCTTGCCTGGCTCAAAACTGATGTTGCAGCCCTTCTAAAAAAGGTCGATGGCTACAATTGCATAATGGTTATGTTTAATATAAGTGTGAAATTAATAAATAGATCTCTTGTTGTTAATTAAATATGCTTTTGAACCTTGACTATTCTATTTTAAGCTATGTGTAAATGGGAAACCTGAGAGTTTTTGAAACCTAAGGTCCGTGAGTCCCGATACTAGTCTCTATGAGGTGTCAAAAACCTGGTCACTTAGCTGCGAGATTGGGATGTGCCGATACGAAAGTCGCTACATGGAGGATCTCGACCTTCAAACTCAATTAGTGCTTGGGTGGGAACGTGAAACATAGAATTTTGGAAAAACGTTGATCCATGGTTGAAATTCAAAATAGCACATACACCTAAGTTATAATAATTGACGGGAGTGAAAAGTTCGCAAATTGCAAATATGAGTAGTGTTAGCATTTTAACTGATATTTATCTATGATTTCTATCCCTTCAATGAAAACATTCTATCCCTTCGACGAAACATTCTTTCTCTTCGAAGAAAACATTCTGTCTCTTTGACGAAAACACTCTTTATCTTTCGATCACACATCTTCTTTCTCACTCAACCACGCCTCTACAACCATAGAGATGGCTAATCTCTTTCCTCTACTATTTCCGCTATCACCTTTAAGATAACCTTATACCTCGTCATAAGATTGTTTTATGAACATTCACAATACTCGAGAAGACCACCATCCGTCTTGATATTGTTAAGTTCGTCGCCTTCATATTCGTTTGTTTTCTTCTTTATTATTGTTATTTTTATATTATTACTATTATTTTTATATAAACATCACTTCATTAGAATAATAGAGATTACAATAAATTAGAGGGAAGCCGAGATACTATCTGGGCTCCTACTCCTTTAGCAATAGAAAAACCAATCCTATTAAAAATGTGAACAGCAGCACGAGCCCCAATATCTTGAGCCATAGAAAACTTTCGGACCCGCTTTAATAAAGTCACCGCATCTTTCTCAAGTTCCCCAAAAGAAGAAAATGAGAAAGGGAGAAATCCGTATCCAATATCGGCACATTTAGTCATATACTTAACCTGTTTGTGTTGTGCAGCATCAATCACCGCCCGACCAGGCACAAAATCAGCCATCCCAGTCTGTGTCAAAGGTGAGGACCCTGTCAGATCCACACACACATCAAGCCATCCCTCCCACGAATAAAGTAACATATCCGTAGGACGTAAGGCTTTGTCACGTCCTCCACCAAGCCCAATGTCAACTTCTTTGCCAGCCGAAATCCCTAACCGGAAATAAATGTCTACCAAGGTATCACGCACCGCGTTATGTCGATGCTTGATACTAATAACGCCAACGCATGACACAGCGTGGTCCCCATAAACATCCCCCGTGAAGACCTTAGAATAAGCTGAGCACGGCTTTGAGATCGAAAATAAGGGAACACCTAACCGGTAACATAAAACACAACAGTAAGTTTTACTGTTCATTGTCTGTCCCAACCGAGAGATCGGAACCACACGAAGCCAGTCCGAAGTATGCTCTTCCCTTTGAGATTGCCACAAGGCTATCTGCCGAGGAGATAAACAAACAGAAGATTCGACATCCTTAGTAACCTGAGTGAAGTATATGTCTGCCATTTTCTTCATTAGTTTGGGGGCAGCGACCTCACTAGAATTACTTAGAAAATCAATCCATATAGCATTGTTAAACATACACAAAGCGTCATCAAAAGTGGAACCAAGAGCTACTATATCAACATGTCAAAGGAGCTTGGTCTGCAAAGCAGCAGACTGCCAACGTGAGGCAATAAAGGCATAATTAAAAACATCACCAGCTGAATAAACACCAAGCCCCCCAAATGCGAATGGTAAAGTGGCTAGTCTCCATTGCCAGTCGCCAAACCCCGGTCCTAAAGCCGTGACAATACACTCTAAAGCACAACTAAGAGCCATGTCAAAAGAAAGTTAAGCCGACTCAAAGACATGAGGGGGGCATGTGCGCATAGCAAAGTATAGTTTAGAAATCCCCGCACACGCCCGAATAAGCACCAACTCACATTGAGGATCATTAATCTTAGCAACCGTGTCCAAGAGCCCAATTGTCTTAGATACTCTCTTCATGACAAGCGCACTACTAAAATCAGCATCTACACTAACAGGCCCACCCAATAACTTAACCCCATGCAAAGGCCGAGAAATATTGGGTGGGAAAACACCTTCCAACCTGCTCCTAGGGTCTTCCTTGGGCAAGAATAGCTCAGTTTTGTCAACATTGAGGTGCAAGCCACAACGCGGACCATCCTCTGTAATTAATTCTAGAACCTTACCTACAACCAAAGTATCCCCAACAATAGTGCCATCGTCGAGATACCACGCCTGCAGACAAAGATTAAAGGAGTCTCTGATCTTACAAATCAGGGGATGTAGCACTAAGGAAAACAAAAAAGGGCCAAGAGGATTACCCTGTTGCACCCCTTGGCATGACCACAAAAAGTGTTCTTCGTAGTACAATCTGGCAGGGCTAGAGTAGCAGAATTCTACCCAACGAGAGATAGCGGGGCACCACAGACGGACTTCCTCTAACATAACTGTTTGATCTACCGGATTGAATGCATTTTGAAAGTCCACCAATAGCATTGAAAGACCAACATCATCCCCACGATCCTCAACCAAACGATTAACAGCATGAATAATGGGGAACTTGTAGCTGTCCGAGAACCTTACCGACGACCCATGTCAGAAAAGCACAGCTTCTCTGAACCAAGACCAAAACCACATATGCTATGGATCAAACAAGGATAGAACACGACATGACAACTCACAAATTATAACAAAACCCGCAGACCTCAAACACCCGCTGTATAAAAGCAAAAACCCACCTAAAACAATAATGTTGTCAATGTGTACTAAGCAATCGAAACCAAGGCTGCTCGAAATGCTAAACCTAAGAAACTAAAGACCTGATGCCCAACAGCATAAAACAAATACAAACCATAGTAAATCAAACGCACATAACCAACTGCACTGAGGGGAAATTGCAACGGCAACGAAACCCAACTGCAACCAAACAGCAGCAGACAACGAAACCAGCAACAACTAATAAAACAAGCAGACCCAAACGAAGACCCTAGACGTGCCCGAGAACCTAACCGACGAGAGGAGAGGCCAACAACAACACTTAACCAAACCAAAGTGGGTCTCGAAAAGAAACCCTGGAAGGAACTATACGAAGTTGAAAAGAGAAAAAAAATTAAATAGAATAAAAGAGACCTTATATGCACAGATCCGATCACTTCAACACATTCCAACTGAAAGTTGAATTCATGAAAGGACTGGATTTGGAAGAAACGGGATGGAAAAAAGCAAATCACCTTTTTCGCCCACAGTCAAGCAAATCGCCTTTATCGCTATGAATTTTTAAAAAATACATTAAAGGTTACGTGAGCATAACAAAACCTTGTAAGTACATTCTCAATAGATTAGTTTTTTCTTTTTTGTTCAAATTAAATATCAAAACCATTATATTATTATTATTATTATTTTCGCGTATGAAACACACCAAAGATACGTCACCATTTCCTTCCCTAACAATGTTCAAATGAAACATCTCCATTCGAATAGGTTGCGTCTGAAGATAACATCATCGACATTCTTTCTTTACCCCTCAACCGAGAATCGTTAAATTGCCTTTGTCTAGGTCTAGGAATGATGGAACACATTCCGTAAATATTTCTCTTCTTTTCTACTAGTCTCGATTCTAGTCTATTCTCTATTCCATGCGTCGTGGCAACTTAACTACTTCATCCGAAGTACTTTAAGTATTTTTAATTAGCGAAATACAAATTTAAATGTCACTCCTTTCACAAAATTCGTCAAGCCCTAAACTCCTCTCCTTTTGGCGGTCTCGCGACCCCCAGATCTATTCTGGCGGCCCCCAAATATATCTGGGACCGCCGGCAGCAGGCTTGAGATATCTGTCATTTCTTTTCAAATCATTAAATGAACTCACCCTCTCTCTTTTCTGCTGCTAAGAGCTGACGTCTTTCCTACACCCAAACCTATGCCCAATATCTCTCTATAGATCAATGGGTCATCCTCACATCCTAACACTCACAAGCATCATTGCTTATGTTATTAATAATCAAGTGAATTTCATAATGAAATGCGTCTCATTCTCAAATACAATCCTTACAATCGCCATACTCACAAATCTCCTCACATTTTGGTCCTCACTTCTCGTAAACCTCTTTTCTCACCTCGAATGATCTTTTCACTTCTAAACGGTTCCTCTCTTTCTCAATAATCTTCTCACTTCGGATAGTCGTCTCACTTTTAATAGTCCTTTTACTTTCGACGTTTCTTCTCAATTCTAAACGTTCTTTTTCACTTCTAATAAGTCTTGTCTCCTCTAACGTTTCCTCTCACATCTAAACGTTTCTTCTCTTTTAATAGTCTTGTTACTATTAAAATTCCTCCTATATCTCTCCTAACTTAATTATTTCATCCGAAATATTTAAGTAATTTGTGAAATGCAAATGTCACTCCTTCGCTAAACTTGCCACTTTCTAGAAAGTGAAGAACATAAAGAAGATATTCAATCTTCAAGTGTTATTGAGTCACCACATTGTTGAGTCTCTCATTATTCTTCCACCATGAAAGAACTACCTCATTTCACATCCCACCTTTGTTCCTCAACATTGTCAACCAACAAAACACCAAACAAACCTTTGAATTCCCAATCATCCACTTTTGTCTCGATAGGATCATATGCACATCAATTGTTAGTGCAAATGATATATCAATCTTTTCTATCAACCTCTCGTCAACACGTTCCTTCTTTAGTATCACTCATCCTTTCCCACTTTTTGGCTCTATGGAATCATTTTCATTCACATCCAAGAGCACATCGTCTCCATCCTCGTCTTATTTTTCTTTTTATTCTTTGAAAGTATATGTGTGTGTGTATATATATATATATATATATATATATATATATATATATTTGACATATTTTGCCAAGATATTAAGTGTCATTCGTCTACTTTTAAAAAGTCATTCTCATAATATTTTTGTGTCAATCAATAAACGAATCCAATTCTCGTTTATCAAAAGTCGATATAATCTTTCTCCGTAAACATACGTCTTGAATCTTTTAATTATATCATTTAGGTTGTTGTTTTTTAAATAATGAATGCATGTGTATATCTTCTAACTTTGTTTCAAAAGTATCATACTTTAGAATAATAAAACCTAGAAGTGCATGTCTAGTTCCCCGCTAATGTTTTGCTATATGTATATGTGCACTTGTCTACTAACTTTGTTTTGTAGCACAATAATATCTTGATTCCTTGGTGCCCCAAACAAAGGGGAACATACACCGAGGGGGAGCACTTGCAAGCGTTTTGCTCATTTAAATTGCATCAAACTTTTTGAGCATCGATAGTAATTTATTTGATCTATGGATCCGTTAGAGTCAATATACAAGGAATGTAATTATCATGGGGATGCAATAAGCAAGGGGGAGCTAGGAGCTATGTTGTTTAATAGCATGGATTTAGTTTAACCATGATGATAGAAGACTTCACTAGGATGATGCAAGCTCACCTTTATAGGAAGATCGGATTGGGGATTGTTAAATACGATGAAGGGTTTATTCATACTCCAAATACTTCACCTCCTCTACTTTAAAATCACCCTAAACCTTAAGGTCATCCTCTCATACCTTCAGCTTATATATTTGAAGTACCTACTTTCTTTTCATGCCTTCTTCTTATCTATCACGACATCCTCTAAATTATCCAAGAAACATAAAATCACCTCAACCGTATTTCTCATGTTGTCTTCTCATTCCTCCAATCAATATACTTGGATCACCTACCTTTTCCTCATTCCTTCAACCTATACACTCAAAGTACCTACCTTCTTCTCTTGCCTACCTCTCATCTCTCATGACCTTTTCTAAACTATCCAAGAAACACACAATCACCTTCACTTTTATTTCTCATATCTTCTCCTCATACCTCAAACCTATATACTCGGAGCACCTACCTTCTTCTCATTCCTCCCGGAGCACGTACCCTCTTATCATGTCTTCTTCTCAAACCTCCAACGTATATGCTCCAACCATTATCTACATAATATCTTTTTGCTTCGACAAAAGGGGGAGAAGGAAGTGTAAACGAGTAACTTTTAAACTTTACTATGTGTTATAGTTTACATAGTTTGTCATCATCAAAAAGGGGGAGATTGTTAGTGCAAATATTACGATATTTAATCTATACGATCTCTTTATGTTTTGGTAATGACAAACATGTGACTTGTAATACGTAACGTAAAGTGCGCAAGTTACTCGTAATCACAAATCATCAATGCATACATGCATCAACATCTCTAGACGTCTCAAGTATGCATCAAGACGGACATTGGTTTACACCCGACGTAAATCACATAAGGTATGTACAAACAAGCATTAAACTTGTAGGATGATCAAAGAAATAAGTTTTTGTCTTAAACTTTACATTTTTATAAATGTAACAAAATAACTTTTTCAAAACTTAAATAGACAAATTATTTTTAAATTATAAAGAAATGTTTTATGTGGTAATTATTTCAAAATTTAAAATCTGGTTCTTTTCCCCTAAGACATGTTTAACTTTTACCAGACAAGCTTGTCACCACAAAAAGACAAAAACAGGAGCGTCTGTCGAGGCGGTCCCTTAAATAGGTCTGTGGCCCCCTTAAATATCCGGCGGCCCCCTAATATATCTGGGACCGCCGTTTCCTGACAGGTTGTTTTTCAGTTCCTATAAGTAATGGCTCACCTCCAACTATTTTCACAACCCTTTTGCACGATTTTCTTTTAGTTCTTTCTCTCTCTAGATCTCACTAAATCTTTAATTATTCAACTTGGTTAATCTTTTTTAAATGTGATCAAATCTTCTATCCTTTCCTCCTTTCCTCAAGTGCAATAGAAGAACTTCGGTCATCTTCAAGATTCGAAGTTATATAGTCTAGTTAGTCTATTTGTAACATTTGCTACATATATATCGAGTCTATGTCTTCCAATCTTTAGTAGTGTGTAGATCCAAATGATGTATATATTTGGATGGGTTAATTGTGGGTTGGTTAGTATTTTAGGCCTTAAAATACATTGGTGATGTGGTAGATTGGTTCTAGCTAAGATTAGGACTCGGCATCTAGCTTAGTGTTGGGAAATAATGTAAGCAACGTGGTTTATGTGTTTAGGCCATAAAACACAAGGTTTGTTATGTTGGGCCATAAAACATAACGGGTTTGGTTGTACCCAAAGAAGGATTCGACATCTAGCTTAGTGTCAGAAAATAATGTTAGCATTGGTATAAGGTTTTCTCCGCAGAAAAGGAGTTTGTTGATTAGTGAAGTAACTCTCGAGTTGGATACTCGAGGAGTGGAGTAGGGCGAAGAGGAGCATCATGACCGAAACACTATAAATCATCGTGTCGGTTTTCATTTTCTTTTACCTTTCTCTTTATTTATGTCTTTACATTTATCGATTTACTTTTACACTTGCATTGTGCTTATGATTGTGTGAATTGTTGTGTATGTTGTGTTAGTCGTGGTTGTTTAGCTCTTTGTAGTAAACATTGTGAGTGTGGATATATTGGTATAATATGCGCTATTAATTGTAAATCTATTATCGACACTTCTCATATTGCGTCAAACTTGATTGGTGATTTGATACAAATGATCTAGTCCGAAAACCTCTTCTGGAGGCGGTCCCTTTAAATAGGGCGGCCCCCTAATGTACTAGGTGGCCCCCATATATTTATGGGACCGCCGACAGAGAGTGATATAATCTTTGATCTTAATTTTTTTAAAGGAAACGTATTCACCCCCCTCTACGGTTTCCCTAAAAAATCTTTGAAAGTTTTTGTGAAAACATTAACAAGATAAAATCATAGTTAGGTTTTCATTATTGAGATTAGAAGGATGCAGCTTAATACTCTCACAAAGAGAGTATAGTGGTGCACTGTGCATTCTAAATGACATAATAAAAGTTTTTAACATATGTATCTCTCAATCATACTTCCCATGACCATCTTTTTCTTTTAAGTTTTATGGGTGAGTCATGTATGGAAAATAATTTTGAATTTTGAAAAACAATCTTATGATTCCTTTTTTTAAAGAATAGCTCAATACAACTTGGCATGAAAATACCTTTTTAAAACCTTTGAACCAAGTTGAAGAAAAAAAATGACTTTTGAAAGCATTTTTGATTTTAGATCACATGATTTTATGAAAAAAGTTTTGCAAAAGGCAATATGAGACAAAAAGTAACGTATCTTTCGTATTTTAATAAAAAATTTAAGCAAAAATCGGCTATGAAATCGTTAATCATTTTATAACTCTTAATAGTATTATACTAGATTCTATGTGAAAGTTGCGAAACTTTAAAGCTTTGACAACTGCATAATACAGATAGTTTATAAGCTTAGCTTACAAAATATTTGAGTGAAAATTTGATAGTGATAATTTTACACCAAGAGAAGTCATCAATCCACAAAAAGAGGATTATGAATGTGAGACACACACACACAAAGGGTCCAACGTGTGGTATTTAAGAGTTTAAGCAAACTCCTACTCAAAACGTGCATCAGTATCCATGTTCAATCCACATCAAGATAACCTTTTTGAAAAACAAATTTAGTTTTGAGAATCTATTTTAGATCTTCATAGATCGTTAGTGTTTTTTGATAACTAGCAACATGGGTTTCTTGGACTTGTCGACATGTATTTTAATTATAAAACCATTTCTAGTATATATTTCCCATGCCTAATCAATACCCTTATAAACCCTTAACCTAATGTTATAACCCGAATAAAAGTCCTCTTGTGATATTTATGACTAGTGCTTACGCCAAGCTAGTGTACTTTTGTTTCTTGTACAAGCCTATGATAACTTAATGAATCATGTCTGAGCAATTGAGTGTGATTTCTCTTATACCATCAATTCCATCACATATGAGTGTTTGAGTGAATAATACTTTTTCCTTATTCGTAAGGTGTTTGGTCATGTAATTACAGTTTGAAGATCATTGGGTATTGTCAAACATATCCGTTTTCGCATATTAAAAATACAAAAATATTTTTCATAATTCAATTTTTGTTTTGTAAAGCTTATTTTTTATAACACCTCATGTTTTAGGGTCATTTACAACGTCAATAAATTCACTATTTATTTTTAGCATTGTACGCGTTTGCTTTTAAATCGTAATCGTTAAGTTAAATCGCGTAAGCTAAAAATTATCATTCAATGTAAACGAGCATCAAACAATTAAATGTTTACATCAAACAAGTGTTAAGTAATTATTTTGAAGATAATTATTAACTTTGTTCATTTTTATTTTTATTGGTTACGTAAATTGGTTACGTTTCACGATAAATTACGTTTAGGCATACCCGGAACCACCAAAACTTTTCCACGCTTCAACAAATACCCACTTTTATACCCAATACATAAATATAACATAATATTATCACCAATACACATCTATGGCCGGATTTGTTAGAGAAAAACCAAAGAAATATTAAGTTGAGAACATACTTCCTCATTTTCATGAAATGTTCTCAACTATTAGGGAACATCTTGATATTTTCTTAAGACCAAGGCCAAAGACTTCCTTAAAAGCCTCTAAGTGTTCCTTGGACTAGTCTTAGGGTATAAAAGGCTTTTGCTAATAAATAAACACATACACTTCTCATTTCTTAAGGTGAAAACCACAAAAACTCTCTTGTTTCTCCTCTTTACCCACGACATCAATCAAAACCCACAAGGAATACATAAAAAATTTTCCTACAACATTTACACACAATCCTACATGATATCTAAGATGTCTTAAGGTATTTACAAGGCTTGGTTAAGCATTTACAAGTAATAAACCAAGAAGGTTCAAGATTAGGGTTTTGGAAAAGTTAGGGTTTTTTAAGCTTTGCAAGCTTTGGTTTAATGTCTAAACGAGGGTTTAGATATTGTAGTTCAACATATTACATCATATTAAGGTTAACTAAAAACCTTAATCTCTTTACTTTTGTGATTTCATGCATATATAATGTTTATATAGTTATCACCATCTAAGAACATGTTTACTTGTAAAAATGAATTTTTACACTTGGTTGTGATTTTTGTATACATGTACATATGCTATATTGTTATTAAAAACATATGATAATGGTGGTATACACATTATAAAAGTATGGTTTAAGTATAAAAGGGTATATATAAACTTGTTGTTATAAAAAGTTACTTATAAATATACTTGAACAAATGAGTAAGTAAACTTGTGATATTGTTATCTTGGACAAAATATGGACTAATCATGGACTAGGGACCCTAGGTGAGTGAGACATGTGAAGTTGAGGGTTGTAATGGACTTGTAACAAAGTGGTTAAGCTAAAAAGTCATAAAAACAAGTTTGAACACATTTTGAACAAAAATATCCAAAGGGGCTGTTTCAATTCGAAATTTAACATATATAATTTATACTTTTATAAAATACTACATGTCACAAGGATCATGGGCATATAGAGAACTCGAAAAACCGATTTATAACGAAGAAGATACACTAATTTTAAGTTATACGTTAATTAAACGCGTTTATAGAAGAAATTTTATAAAAGTTATTGTTCATCTCAGATATGAATATCTTGAAAACATCATTAATTAGATATAACTTTTAATTACAAAGACGTGCTTGAAAGAATCACTAAAATCGGATCTAAAACGAATAAGATACGACATTTACGGGTTTTACGTTAATTAAAGTTATAAAAATAACTTTATAACTGTCAAGAATAGTGAAAACCACTGTTCATCTGGGGATCCAAAATATGAAAATGTAATATTTTGATACATCGACTTAATACAAAAGTGTGGACGTAAGAAACATCCCAAACGGGCTTAAAACGAGAAAGTTACACACTATTTTATACTTGTGCACTATTTCCTGACGTGAATAGTGTTGGTTCGTTTTCAATATAAATTTTTGCGAAACATTTTTAGAATCATTTATATAATATTTATACATGTCCTAAACTTTATAAATATTATTTTACAAAGACAATTGAATTATATATTCGATTATACGAGTACAAACACACGGATAATATTTATCAAATGCAATTTAAATATTATTTCACAAACTCGATTAGATGGTGATGTAGCTATATAGAATTATATATGGTAGTAGTTATTCAAAGTACTTAGTACTCATACGACCTATAATTGATTAGGTTGCATTCGGGCGTATTTGTGACGCATTTTCTGTTGTGATTTACATTGTTAAACTCATCCACTCGAGGTGAGTTCATAGCCCCACGTTTTACATTTTATAATGATTTATAAGTTTTGGGGTGAGAACATGCTTTGTTTTATAATTGGACGCAAGTGAACATTTCATATTTAAACTGATTACGTGTTTGCCTAAGTAGCGATAACCCAATGTGCCCACTATCATGAACTGTAAATCACTTGGAGGGTGAGCGCGAATGTTATAAATAGATCTATTTGGGGGTGACGCCCCCGTTCGGGTGATTAGCTATCACTGGTGTCGAAACTACCGAGCCAACGAACGTATACCATGTCGGATTTAGGATGTTTAGGTTAGAACATCATCATGGGCAACGTAGGAAATTTATATTGCAATTCATATATGTCGAGCTTCAGTGTCATGAGCTTTGGGAAACGTAATTACATTTTTGTGATGTTTACATTTAATGTATTATCACGGGGGAATCTTGCGGTCCTACACTTATTTAATTCATAAACCTATGAATTCACCAACATTATTGTTGACGTTTTAAAGCATGTTTTTCTCAGGAGATCAATAAGGCACGAGGTGCAAGGGATACATTGGTGGTCGTTATTTTGGAAGTCAATTGCATTAAAGATTTGGTTGCATTACATTTGGGGAAAATGTTTGTTTTTGAACTAGAATCTTTGTATAATTTAACAATGAACAAGTAAAGCTTCGAGCTTTTGTAACAAACACTTTGCTAAATCCAATGTATCAGTTTTAAACGACACTTTTTAAGGTCGTTCTTATATATCTTGTACTATTGATCTATGAAGTAACGCTCCCAAACCTATATTCTGCTGCGACCCATTTTGGGGGTGTTACAGATTCATATCTAGAGCCAAGGTTATAGAGAACCAGGTCAAATTATTTTGCTGGACTATAACCGTTTTCAAACATTGCATTCATACAAAGGGGTTTTAACGGGACATACATACACTAGTTGTTTGCATTAGTTAGTTTTACTAGATGCTTACATGATTCATATACGTGTTCATATTATAGTATGTACGTTAGTATGAGGGTATATTGTATATATACAAAGATGAGTTTGCATTCTTTCACACAACTCTACAATTATTTATATAAGGGTTATTTATATAAATAGGGGAACATTTCCTTAGGCAAGGTAGCATTATAAGCTCATAGGTCCTAAGCGTTACCTAAACATTAAGCTATCGATTATGATATCTTACCATCATTCATTTATGCCATGAGCGCATATTCATATTTACCATACCGGTCTTATATAATATATTTATATAAGTTAAGTTTTGCTCGTTGCGAGCAGTCATGTTTTTACCATCGACGGTTACCTACACGTCTATCTATATAAATTTCGAGTCATGGAGATTACAATGAGCTTCTAATGAGAAGCTAAAAGAACCAATGGAGGATCAGCCTCTACCTGTTGATGCCTCACCTATAGCCCTATCACCGGGCTACATTGTTGACTCCGATCCAGAGGAGGATCCTGCTGACTATCCTGCCGATGGAGGAGAAAATGATGATGATAAGTCATCTGATGATGACGACGATGATGATGGTGTTGAGAAGGATGAGGAGGACAAGGAGGAGGAGGAGCACCTAGCTCTGGCCGACCCTTCTATTGTACCTATAGATGATCCTATCCCCTTAAGATGATAATACAGAAGCATTTGAGACTGATGAGTCTGCTTCTACACCACCCACCTCTCCACACCATATCATCTTGTCTTTTGAGACCAAATCCCATGCAGTACGGATGTCTTTTTAACACCATACTCCATGATTACCATCTGCTGAGGCATGCATTACCGAGTTTGCTGCTACACTACCTTCATCATAACCACCACCAGAGAATGTTAAGTCACTTAAAGATAACATAAGAGTCTAGCATCTAGAATCTTGAGAGGCACCCTGGCCCATAGACAAATAGATTTTTCAGTATAGCTCGTTTTGTATTGTATCCCACTAAACTTGAGTAATACTCAGGTGGTAGCGTTAATGAAAAGCTTGTACTCTTTCACTCAGGTAAAACGATGTATTAAGTATTAACCTACGATGTTGGTTATGATCATGCTACTGTATGATGTGGATTTATTTATGCCATGGTTGTTGTTATCTTATATCTCTGCATGAAGTAGTCACACCTTACATATATGTTAGGATCACGGAGTGTCATGATTTTCCCTTGGATGAAACTTCATATATAGTTTGTTCCCTGTGATCTTTAGGAAACGATGACAATTGTTAATCAAGGGATAAGTGTTGAGGAAATTGAGTGGGTTGTAGCCCAGCGAGTGGCTAATGCAATCGAGGCTATTACTATTTATAAGACGAAAACCAACATAGCATAAGGTACCTAGATCACACACTACTTGGCCAATTAACAAGAAGGCATATGTTGGATCTCTACCTCTGTGCAACCAGTGCAAATTTCACCATAATGGACCATGCACTGTAAAGTGCAGAAATTGCAAGAAGGTTGGCCACATAATCTAAAATTGTAAAACACTTGCTACTACTAGGAATCTAACGAACGCACGCCGCAACCTGTTTGACGTGATGGAAGTCTAAGACACATAAATTGATGGTCTAATAGTAAAGTTTTTAAATGATGATGACATGTCCCATGAGGTGGATGAGGGCATCTAAGCCTAAGACAATGCAAGATGTAATTGAATTTGCAACCAAACTAATGGACAAAAAGATTAGCACTCCTGCTAAACGTTAGGCTGAGAACAAGAGGAAGTTGGATAACACTTCTAAGAACAATCAGAACCAACAACAGCCGAACAAGAGGCAAAACACCGGCAGAGCTTACGCTGTAGGGCACGGGGAGAAGAAACATTACGGCAGATCTAAGCCGTTGGGTTCCAAATGCAACTATCACCATGATGGTCCATGTGCTCCCAAATGCCACAAGTGCAACAGAGTTGGCCATCTGGCCTGTGATTGTAGGAGTTCTACAAATGCCAATACTACTAACAACCAAAGGGGCACTAGGGCAAGTCAGAAGGCTACTTGTTATGAATGTGGGAATCAAGGGCACTACGGGAATGATTGCC
Organism: Tanacetum coccineum; assembly: GCA_026074375.1. Taxonomy (NCBI): domain Eukaryota; kingdom Viridiplantae; phylum Streptophyta; class Magnoliopsida; order Asterales; family Asteraceae; genus Tanacetum; species Tanacetum coccineum. Next base: position 27,994 of record BQNB010072583.1, read on the forward strand.
CTAAGCGAAAGAACCAAAACCATGAAAACCAAACTGGAGGTACTAGAGCACGTAGAGTGGTGCATGCCTTTGGAGGAGGAGAAACCGAACAAGACCTTAACAACATTGAGGATGAGATTGAAGCTTAAAAGTGAAAGTTTTCTCGCTTTGCCTAGTAAACCCTAAGTTGGAACTATCTTAAACTTTATCTCCTTAGAAATTCTCGTTGTATTTCTCTTAAATTCTCATTGTACGAATGACTTTAAATTATCTATCAAATTATCGTATTATAAAAATTTCGTCAATATTAACTTAGATTCCTTATTTACTCTTGCAAACTACCCTCACGAATATCATGAAATCATAACGCTACTTTGACGAAAATGAGCAATGCATCGTTAGTCCTCAATTATACATGGCCTGATCAACTATGTATAATTCAAGAAAGTACCATGCCGTGCTGAGAGTAGTCACTCTAAAAAAATCTTGTCAAGAAAACAATTCCCTACTTATATCATGTTTTGTGTGCGTATTCATAAAACGAGTTTACTCCAAGAAATCGAATTAGTAACCATAGCAACTAAGCAGACCTTCACTCCATCTTACTATAAAGTCGACATCATCTTATGCCAAATCCTAAGCCGAAAGGCTGAGACACATCACTGGTCGCCCTAGGACAATTCGCTATCGAATTTTGCTCGCCATTAGAGAATTTACTAAATCACCCTTTCAACATCGACTTAATGCCATAGAATTTGGCAGATTCAACGTCATAATTAGTATGGATTGGTTGGCGAGATACCAGGCCATCATTGGTTATGACGAAAAGATCGTAGTAACGAAAGCAACCGCGCAAACTAGTCCCGACTGAACATCATCTCGTGCACCGAAACACAGAAGTACATGCTAAAAGGATGTCAGGTCTTTTTGGCACATGTTACTACAAGGGGGACTGAAGAAAAGTCAAAGGAGAAACGACTCAAGGACGTGCAAATTGTTCGGGATTTTCTCGAGGTATTTCCTGAAGACTTGCCAGGCATTTCCACCGACCCAACAAGTGGAACTTCAAATCGATTTGATACCCGGTGCTGCACCTGTAGCACAGGCACCTTATCGATTGGCGCCTTCCAAAATGAAAGAGTTGTCGGAGCAACTGCAAGAACTATCCGACAAGGGATTTATAAGACCCTTTTCCTCACCTTGGGGAGCTCCGGTCTCAAATACGAGGATACAATGTTTATTCTAAGATAGGCCTGCGATCAGGTTATCACCAGCTTCGAGTACCGGAAGAAGATATTCCGAAAATGGCATTCAGAACTCGGTATGGTCCGTACGAGTTCCAAGTTATGCCATTTGGTTTGACGAACGCACCGGCGATATTTATGGATCTCATAAATCAGGTGTGCAAATCATATTTGGATAAGTTTGTGACCGTCTTTATTGACTATATATATTAATTTTTCAAAGAACAAGGAGGAACACGAAGAACATCTTAAGGCAATTCTAGAATTGCTTAAGAAGGAGGAATTGTATACCAAATTTTCTAAGTGTGAATTTTGGATTTCCAAAGTACAGCTCCTCGGTCACGTGATTGATAGTCAAGACATTCACGTGGACTCCGCCAAGATCGAATCCATTAAAAGATCAGGCATCTCCTAAGACACCGACGGAGATTCATCAATTGTTAGGTCTTACCGGTTATTACTAAAAATTCATCGACGAATTTTTGGGGATTGCCAAGTCAATGACCAAGCTTACTCAGGAAGGAGTTAAGTTCGATTGGGGAGACAAGCAGGAAGCTGCCTTCCAGTTATTAAAGCAGAAGTTGTGCAGTGCGCCAATTCTGGCTTTATCTGAAGGAAACAAAGATCTCGTAGTCTATTGCGATGCTTCGCATAAGGGATTGGGTGCTATATTAATACAAAAGGAGAAAGTAATTTCTTATGCACCACGCAAATTAAAAATTCATGAGAAAAACTATATGACTCATGATTTGGAACTTGGATCGGTAGTGGTTGCTCTAAAGATTTAGAGGCACTATTTGTACGGAACTAGGTGTACGATGTTCACTGATCACAAGAGTTTACAACACATTCTTAACCAGAAAAAGTTAAATAGGAGGCAACATCGTTGGTTAGAGTTGCTTAGTGATTACGGCTGTGAGATTCGTTATCACCCGAGGGAAAGAAAATGTTGTTGCTGATGCCTTGAGCAGGAAGGAGCGAATTAAACCATTAAGAGTTCGAGCCTTAGTTATGACTATTTGCTTGGATCCTCCTAAACGAATTCTAAAAACTCAGATCGAAGCACAGAAACCAGAGAATCTCAAGAACGAAAATGTAGGAGGTATGATCAGGAAGGATATACCGAACGAGAAGTTGGAACCCCATGCGGATGGAACTCTATGCTTCAATGGCAGGAGTTGGTTACCATGTTATGGTGATTTGAGGACCGTGATCATGCACGAGTCTCACAAGTCCAAATACTCTATCCATCCGGGTTCTGAAAAGATGTATCAGGACATGAAGAAGCTATATTGGTGGCCCGATATGAAATCCAACATAGCCACTTATGTTAACAAATGTTTGACTTATGCTAAAGTCAAGGCCGAACACCAAAGGCCATCAGGATTGTTGGTACAACCCGATATACCTCAATGGAAGAGGGACAATATCATGATGGATTTTGTCACGAAGCTTCCTAAGTCGTCGCAAGGCTACGACACCATTTTGGTGATTGTTGACCGACTCACTAAGTCTGCAATCTTTGTACCAATGAGGGAAACCGATCCCATGGAGAAACTAGCAAGAATGTACCTAAAGGAAGTAGTCACGAGGCATGGAATCCCTGTCTCAATCATTTGTGATCGCGACCCGAGGTTCGCATCGAATTTCTAGAGGTCACTCCAGAAGGCTTTGGGTACTAACTTGGATATGAGTACTGCGTACCATCCACAAATGGACGGGAAAAACAAGAGGACTATTCAAACTCTCGAGGATATGCAGCTTTCTTGTTAGGAAATATTGCAAAGTACTGTCAGTAATATCAAAGTATTGTTAGTTATAGAAAGTACTGTTAGCAATATTAAAGTACTGCTTATAACAGTTTTAGAGTTCTAGAAGGATTGTATTAGGAGAAGATAAGTATGACAGGTTGTAAGCCCAATAGGGTTAATCCTTGATGTCTATAAAAGGACCCCTTGGAAGGCATAGTTAGGTACGTATACGTGTGCGAGTACGAATATTAGAACGAGTCTTAGAAGAAGTATTAGCGATTAGTATTATTAGTGTTTAGGAATCTGCAAAGTTAGGCAGGTTCAAGGTGTGATAATAAAAGTAATCTTTTGATTATTGTTGTGTGTTCTTCTTAATATTTTCAATTAGATTCCGCATAATTGATAATATTCATTGTCAGCATTTCATAGTTATTATCTTGGATTTATTCAAGGTAGTAATATCCTTTACAAGTTAAAGGATTAACATATTAGAGTACATCGATCCTACATTTCTTGTGCGATCGACTTTGGAAATGGTTGGGTTAACCAATTGCCATTAGTCGAGTTTTCATATAACAATAGCTATCACGCTAGCATCAAGGTTGCACCATTTGAAGCACTTTACGGTCAAAAGTTTCGTTCACCTGTGTGTTGGGCCGATGTTGGAGAAGTTTAACTCACTGGTCCAGAAATAATTCAAGAGACGACCGAGAAGATCGTCCATATCAAGCAAAGAATACAAGCCGCATGTGATAGGAAAAAGAGTTATGCCAATTTAAAGCGTAAGCCAAATAGAATTTCAAGTTGGGGATAGTGTTATGCTTAAGTTTTCGCCTTGGAATAAGGTCGTACGTTTTGGCAAACGGGGGAAGTTAAACCCTAGGTATGTCAGACCATTCAAGGTGTTAGAAAAGGTTGGAGCCGTTGCTTACAAGCTTGAGCTTCCTCAAGAGTCGAGCAAGGTTCATAATACGTCTCATGTATCCAACTTGAAAAAGTGCCATGCTAACGAACCATTAGCTGTTCCTTTGGATGGACTTCATATTGATGACAAGCTTCATTTTATCGAGGAACCAGTATTAATCATGGATCGTGACATTAAACGATCGAAACAAAGCCGTATCCTAATTGTCAAGGTTCGATGGAACTCCAGGAGAGGTCCTGAGTTCACATGGGAACGTGAAGACCAGTTTCGGAAGAAGTATCTGCACCTCCTCACAAAAGACACATAGGCGTCAAGTGCTGCATCGTAAGCCCTGAGGACAAGGCTCATTTAACGGGGGAAGACTATAACACCTTGTGTTTTAGGGTCATTTACGACGTCAATAAACTCACTATTTATTTTTAGCATTGTACGCGTTTTCTTTTAAATCGTAATCGTTGAGTTAAATCGAGTAAGCTAAAAATTATCATTCAATGTAAACG
>BQNB010072584.1:0-17997 GCA_026074375.1 Tanacetum coccineum
GATATTTATAAAAATTATCGAATGGTTGAATTTTCAAAACGTCTCACTTAGAGTCGTTTTTTGTAACTTGTACTTTATACTATGATGTAGCACCCCAAGTGGCATTCCGCTGCGTTGTTGTGATTTTTGGGGTGTTACATAATAACTATAAACCGGCCCAAACACCCTCTTTCGAATCATCGACATTTTTTTACATATATATGTGTTCTCCTCTTTTTTCTACATCATTCTCTCACACAGTATCATAAGGAAAAGATTTCCTACTCTCCTTCTCCTCTCTGCTCTAGTCGAACACCCCAAAACCACCATCAAAACTTCACAAAAATTCCATCAATCACTTCCAATCACTCCTACATTACCTATATATTAACCCTTATTAATCCTTACAAAAGAAAACAACATGCAAGAAGTTTTTCAAGAATCTTGATTTTAACTAGTTTCATTGATTTTGGGTAAAGATTAGACATCAAGGGTTTAAGGATAAGTGATATTGCAAGATTTGGGTTATTGAAAATCAAGGGTTTGGTATTTAAGGGTGTGTTTGGTTTCGGCTAGGACAAGGAACAAAGAGGAAGTTCATGTTTTGATTTTTCTTCGATTCTACTCATTATTGTGAGCCTTCTAAAACCCTCCTTGATTGTTAGTTTCTTATGAATAAGTATGCATTTGTATTTTTATATATTTTGGAATCCATATGTTTAAGTACTAAATTGATATTGAGGTGATTTTTATTGGTTTGAGGTGTTAGTGAAAGGAAATAGGTTAGTTAGGCGTATTTGTGAAGTTGTGATGTGGTGAAAGTAGCGTTTGGATGTGTTTTGAAACGGGTATGTTAATGTAGAAAATTACATCGCCCCTTTTGAGTATCGTAAAAATGTTAAAGTTAAATTTTGATCCAAGAAAATGGTAGAGCTTGTTTTGGATCGTTTCAATATAAGGATCGTCTCGTAACTCCTAAAAACGAAGTTTTTACGGCCAATTAAAGTTAGGAAAATTTTACTAAAAATTCAGCTTTTTGGGAAAATAATAGTTGCTGCCAGATTTTTAAAAGGGTATTTTCGTCACTTTCGGGTCCGTTTCGGCATTCGGCCGAAGCATGAAAGTTGTTCGGAAGGCCGTTTTACTTTCCCGCAAGGATTACTAAGTCTAAAAGGAGTAATAACGGGTCGAAAAGCTAGAGTAAAAATCTGCGTTTTTCTATTTATTTAAATTGCATCAGACCTGATAAAGGGGCGTTTTCGTCCTTTTCTGTCGAGTTTTGGGTCTCGGGTAAAATTAAAAAGTTGTTTAAAATGTCGTTTTACCTTTCGTAAGGCGATCTAAGTTTAAAAACGCCTTATGGCGGGTCAAAAACTCAAACACAAATCTGCGTTTTTATGATAATTTCTTGCAGAAACTTGCATGGGTATTTTGGTTATTTTCTGTTGGGTTTCGGGTCTTGGCTAAAACTAAAAAGTTGTCCGAAACGTCATTTTACAATGCTTTAGAGTCCGAGTCGTGAAAATGTATTTTAGTGGGTCGTTTTGGACGGGTCCGAATTTAGAAAATTTATAATAAAAGTCAAACTTTGAAAAAGATGGATTAGTTGCTGATTTTTGTCAAAAAGATGTAGTTTGAGCATTTTAGAGTCCATTTGAGCTTGTAAAATGCTAACGAATATTATTAGATGATATATATATTATTAGGTGTGTCTCATTCACATTTAAAAGTAGTAAGTCTATTTTTGGAAACTTATATATACATGAATAAGCATAATGAGGGAAATACGGATAAGCTTACGAGTTATTGATACGTCAGGATTAACGGGAAACTTAACATTTTATTAAACGATAATTAACATCTTAAAATATCCAAACTTTCCAGAAATGGAAACTTTCTAAAAATATAAACTTTCCTAAAATAGTAACCTTTTAAAAATAGAAACTTTTCAGGAAAGTGTCGTAAATTAATAACGAGAGAAATATTGTTAATGAGAGCGTCTTAATAAATAAAACTTAGGGCGCACATGTGGATTCCATAGTATGTAATTATATATATGTGTAGTAAATATATTTACTTATGCAATTTATGCATTTTTCCTCTCGGTCTTTATTTCTTCTAATCACGGACCACTATATTATAGGTCGTGGTTGAGACGTTGTTGTCATTGTTCGTTCGTTGTTGATTCTCTTATCCGATACTTCTACCTAAGGTGAGTTCATAACCCCCCCCCCCCCCTCCTTTCTCTTTTAATGGTTTTCATAAACTGTTTTCGGGGTGAGAATACATGCACGTTTTACTAAGTAAACTTATTAATTTCTACTACATAAGCGTTACATGATTGATTGTACTAAAAGCTTTTACTTACTTACTATATGACTTCTAAAACATGTGCGGTACATGGTTGTTTACTCATGAACTCACGAAAGCTTGATTTGCTACTATACGAATTAAAATCGTTGAATACTGATTTACGAAATTATAAGTTTTGAATATCTTACTTCGTGCAAAATTGAACACAAGTAATTTTATGATATGTTGGACCCGATTATGAGATTATCCGCATGAGTAGCTATTTCTAAAGTCCCTAATTTCATGAACCATTAATTACCTTTCAGGGTAAACGCTAGTACAAATATATAGATTTATTAGGCTTGACAACCCCGTCCGGGGTCTGAATCCATATTGAGAACACCCATGTCAAACGGACGTTTTGTATTGAGACAGTTTAGGTATGAGGCAATAATACCTAGTATCAAGGGCAAATTTAGACATATATAAATATGTAGTGTTAATGTTCGGTGTCATGAGCTCAATGCGATAAAGATGAATTGATACATTGTATTCGTTGCAATGTCCCCTATTGAACTATACTTGTGTTCTAAATTGCTTTTACTCTTTATTATAAACTCTATGGATTTACTAAACATTACTTGATTTATTGAATCACTACGTGGATTTCAGAAATAATACTTTGAAATGTTGTAACGCTACTTTTCTTACTGAAATATTACTTGAATTATTTCAATACTGCTTTTACTTAAACCTATGAATTCACCAACATTATTGTTGATGATTTTGCATGTATTTTCTCAGATTATTATTTTGCTAGCTGAGCATTGGGAACATTCGAGTCGCGCGGATATCGAAACTTAAAGGACTCGGTTTTCTTCACATTCGATAACCATTTATCTATAAGATATACATTTGAGTCACGTTTGAACTCCTGTGACTTTTGTAAAAAGGAAATTATTGGGACCTGTTGTAACTCTGATATTTTATAAAAATTATCGAATGGTTGACTTTACAAAACGTCTCACTTAGAGTCGTTTTCTATAACTTGTGTGTATGAACTATGAAGTAGCACCCCAAGTGGTATTCTGCTGCATTGTGATTTTGGGGGTGTTACATTTTTGAAGCCCAAAACTTAATATATAGTTTTTAAAATAAGCCAATAAGCTATAAGTTATTCTAGTTCTCTAATTGATCTCCAAACACGTATACGTAAAATATAGTATAAGGATTAGTCAATAATAGTGTAGTAATAAGTATTCCGCGAGGATTCTAGAAGATTACTTTTATCCAAAGTAAAATCTAAAACCTTCCCGAGTCGTATCCCGACGAGGTGCAAATTGATAATCGGCTAAGTTCGTGATCGCGCGTTTCGAATGGTTTAAAAGATTTTTGATTTGGTTTTTCTAAATCCTACTAAATGTAAATGGCAAGTAAATAAATGCACGAAAACAAGTAAGCAAGTAACGACAATTAAACACGTAAGCATAAAACGTAAACGGGAATTAATAAAACGCGACATTTAAGCATCTACATCTAATTTAAGCCCTACAACTTCAAATCTAATTTTTATAAATCCTAAATGACAAAATAAAATTTTCAGAAAAAGAATTATATTTTTTTGACTTTTATATTTTTTATTATGAATTAAAAACAACTTTAATCTAGAAAATTAATTAAAAATACTAAACTAAATTATAAAAATCTGGAAAAATCATTGAAAGTACTTTGAACAATGAAGGTTCTAAGGAAAGATTCAAACAGGAAAAAATGCTGATCAAATAAGCAGAAAATAAGCAAACAAGCTTAATAAGAAAAACTGAAAAATAAGGGATATATATTAAATGGTGCAAGACTTGTTTGAAAAAGACCCAAGGGCGAGTTGGTTTAGAGTGTGTGTTGTGAGGCGTTGGTGTATGAAGGGGAAGGTCACAGGTTCGAACCTGTGGCTTCCCTTTTTACAAAAACGTTTTATTTTTTTTAAACTAAATATTGAAAAAGCTAAATAACCTGAAAACAAACAACTTTTGTAAAAGAAATTTTTCTGAAAATGACTATTAAGCTAGGATTAAGCTAAAATAAGATGACAGTTTAAACAAACTAACTCAAGACTTTAAGGCTAAATTTTTTACAAGTTTTTAAACTCAATAAGCAACTTTTAAACTAAATAGGCTGAAAACTAGTGACTAACCAGGCCTAATAAGCAAAAGTGAAAAGAACTGGACTACTAGAATGAGCTTAACAACTCTTAAAGCTGAGAACAAAAGTTTGCCTTAAACTAGCAGTTTTGAAAGGAAGGATACCCAATATTTGAGCTGAAATTGAAACCTAATAAGCACTTGTAAAAAGGTGTAGACCAAAAACAGATGGAGTATGGCCTCAAAAGGAATTCATTGAAACAAATTTTAAGGAAATTGACTTATAAATAAGCTAGAAAAAGAAGATTTAAAAACTGATAATCTAAAACTATTTTTGGCTTTTTGATTTTCTATGAAAACTTAACAGCTTAAAATTAAGACAAAATAAGCTAAGAAAAGGTTTAGAAACTTAAAACAATTCAACTACTTGACTCAATAAACTAATTCAAACAAAAATTAAGCTAAGTTTAATATAAAATAAGCTAGAAATTAAGATTTGAAAAAGAGGCAGACAACCTTTTGTTTTTGGCTTTTTGCATTTAAAAGACAAAATAAGCAAATGCAACCCTAGATTAAAGCTACCTAATGAAGTCTAAATATGAAAATAAGCTGAAACAAATCAATCTCAATGTCCAAAGAGCTTATTTACTCAAAATTAGACCTTAAAACAAACTTTTACTTACCTAGATTAGCTAATGAAACTGGACTTTTGAACTTTGAAAAATGAAACTTAAGACAGACTAAAACCAAAAGGACTAGTGCGCACCATCTTTAACTACTTACTACTGCATTTTTAGACTCAATCCAATCATAAAACTAACACCTAATAGCTCCTAATCAAAATCAAACAAGATAAGCTAGATTATTAAACTGCTACTACACAGATTCAAGCCATGAATGCATAAGACCTTAAAATTAAAATTTAAACAATAAAAACTGAATTTAACTAACCTCTAGACTAAATTTAGACTTGTTGAAATTGATTCAAGTGGCAAAAGTGATCCAACAGTACTAACTCGTGTTAGTACTGCTTGATCCAAACACTCCTTTAGGAAACTTAAAACCATTTTAGCTTTTAAAACTTAGATCTAAAACTTAAGCTTCAAATACCAGATATTAAACAACTTATAAAAGATCTATTGAGCACTTTTCAACAATTAAATAAGCTGCAATAATAAGTTAACGGATTATGCTAATTTTTATGGACTTTTGACAGATTTTAGACTAAAACATGGAAATCAAAGATTTAAACTACAATCAAGCATTAAACATAATCAAAACACAACAACAAGATAAAATAAGCAATTAAAAGCAGAGATAAGCATACAAATAAGCATAAATAAGCAAATGTAAGAAAATAAGTTCTAAAGGAGAAATTTGAAACTCATGGATGCCTTTGCTTAAACAAGGCTACAAATGCTCGAGGAGTTACTCTACAAAGCTCTAACTTGTTTAGAACAAGCTGGTATTGTCCATAAGCCCGTTCAAGTTTGGCTTATCATCCAAATTATAAAGCTGAGGTAATTTAGGGGAGAGATAAGTGATTAACAAACTCAGTTAAGCTTTTGAGGGCTTAACTGAGTTTTAACAAGCTAATGTAGTATTTAAGAGCTTATAAGAGCTTATCAAAGGATTATGAACAAATTCAACAATATTGAATTAAAGTAAATCTTTGGTTAAAACACAAAAGTAAATGAAACTGAACTTTTATTGAAAATTAAAGTGATTACAATGCTTAAAAAGGAAATTACATTTAAAAGAAAATAATAAGCTGGAAATAAGCTACCTAAAGCTACACTAAGCTATTCCTACTCCTAGATGCCTCTTCTGTGTGATGAAGGCCTCCTTTTATAGGGGTGAGAGGAAGGATCTAGAGCCTTGAGACGCTCCCCCAACTCTAATCATGACCTTTGATCCATAACTGCCTTCAATCCTTAATCTTTTAGCCGTTGGATCATGAACACGTCCCATCCACCAATGATTGGGCTGGGGATTGCCAGCGTGGCTAAGTATGGTGTCAGAGGTGTCAGGTTAAAGCTTCTAGAAGCCAGGAAGAGCGTAGGAATGGATTTGATTTACCCTAGTTTAATCGTTTGGTCTGTGTAAATTTGGGAGGGAAAGGGATAACGAAGTACAATAATTTTGACCCGTTGACCCTGTTTGCACGTTTTGAAATTGACCAGGTTGGTATTGTTGACTTGGGCTAGGATATATGGGCCAGGAAATGGGTTTTGGATTAATGGTATATGGATTTGGATTTGATAAATTGATTTGGTTTATTAGGGAATTAGGCTAAGGTTTAGTATAGATACAAAGTTAATGGGTTGACCCGGCCCAATAAGATGGGCCCGGGTTGGTCCGTAGAGTATGGGTACGCCTTTGGCCTCGGTTTTTCGTCCTCTTTTCATTCACGTGCTCGGCTTTGTCCGTTTTTACTTTGATTTTGTCCTTTTTGATAAATATCCGTACCTGCAAGACACAAATCACAAAACAAACGTATACAATGCATTTTTATCATGTTTTTGGTCATTTTTGTTCTTTTTAGCTTGTTTAATAAGGTAAAAGGTATGTGTAAAATAGCACATACCAGTAGACATTCAATTAGATTCGTCTATTTGAGCATCACTACCTACAAAAGCATGCACTAAATCGGTTAGTTAACTATTTTTCAAAAAAACATTGAAACTGGTTATGGTGAGAGGGAGATAATGTATAGAAAGTGAACTGATTTCTTCAAAAGAGTACCACTTGTATGAATCAATAGAGTAGATCAATTTTACCTTAGTTACGTTACTGGACTTGGTTAGGTCAATATAACCATATTCTTCTCACTGAGAGGCAATAACGTATCTACACTAAGAATTTCAAATTCTGAATTCCATTACCTAAATTTAAGCCAACATGTAAGTAGTATCATGAATATTTTCACAAGACAATAACAAATGCATGTCATGTAATCTTTGTGGACTTCATTTTATGTAAATGCATTGTCTGTTCACTATGTGGTGTAAGGTATTTATGGGATAAGATTGGAGGCATTTTATGGAGTTTTAGCTAGGGATGAGCATGGGTTTGGAACCGAAACCGATGGATCCGAGAACCAAATTTTTAGAAAAGTGGGAACTGAAAACCGACCCAAGAACCAAAACATCTCAAACTCAAGAACCGAAACCGGAACCAACGGTCTGGTTTTGGTTCGGTTTTTCTTGGTTCCGGTCTGGTTCTTGGTTCCGATCTGGTTCTTTCATTCTTTTTCTCATCCTTAACGCCCATTGGTTTGATAATATTTTTAATGGATTAAAGCTTAAGGTTTAAGGTGTTTGGCTACTAGGGTTTTTTTATGGTAAGTATAATTTAAGATTAATTATCCTTAATTTAGATATGGAAAAATATACATAATTTTAGAATATATTACCCTAAACGAAGAATAGATATGGAATTGCACCTAATTTAGGATTAATGCCCCTAATTTAAGTATCGTAAAAATTACATAAATTTTAGATAATATGTTGGGTATGCGATTCTGGAACCGGAACCGGTGGAACGAAATGGACCCAATGCAATAGAAAAAATCTCAAAACTCAAAAACGAGAGCACAAAACCATTCCACCCCCCCAGGGGTTCTGGTTTGCAGTTCGGTTCTTCTTGGTTCGGTATGATTCTTGGCTTGTCAATCCGGTTCTATGGCTCTTGTGCTCATCCTAGTTTTAGCCATATATCTTAAGCATATGTATTCTTCTCCTCGTTTGCAATCAATAAACTCTATAAATCGTGATTGTGATATATTAGTGACGTGTACATATGACATGGACATGTGACATGGACATATGACATCATGTCCTAGTGTCATGACTTGTCCCATATATGTATAAAGATAGCTGGCACAAGAGTGTAGAGCGGTAGAAAAATTACCTTGTGAAGGATAAGGTGCAAAGCAAGATTGCAACTTTGCTATCATTTGCGGGCCTACAAGACACCATACATCTTTACATATATAATAAGTCATGCCTACTTTAAATGGTGTAGTAATCTTTATCGTGCATCTTAAATATAATATAGGTCAGGGATCATAAAGGAGTTTTAATGTAATATAAACTTTGAAATCACATTAGAAAAAATGATCGCCATTCAAAAAACTAGAAGTCTTAAATGGAAAAAACAAATGTAGGTATCTAGTTTTTTCATATAAAAAAAACAAACTATGAGGTTTATCTTTTATATGAAATTAAATGTGGGTATCTATTTTTTTTTCATAAATGTTGGGAGTATATGTGTCTTACCTTTTTATTTGGACCAAATGCGAGGACATCTAATGGATGAAAACGTGTTGGGAAATATGAATGCACCTTGTATCGCCTATCCTCGTTACTGTAAGGTAACAAAATATGGATTTGTGAGATACCATTTCAAGAAAAGATACAAAATTTATAGATGATGCATATGTAAAAAATTTAAAATCAGATTCTAAGAAGCCCTTACTAAAAAACTAAAAATGTGTAAGATTTACATAGATGTATGATACATGTACAAAAAGGTCATATTTTTATCCAAATATAAGAAAACTGTATTCGCAATAATTAATCCAATTAAAACGTTGGTTTGTTTATTTAGTGCAATGAGTGCTTATCTCGAGGCGGTATATCATTCCAAGATTTAGGCGATACTTATTCCTAAAACCCAGACACGTAGAATTCTATCACAATTAAATGCATCCGCATAAAGTATCCTATTTGATGATTATAATCTATCTTAGGAGATTAATAATGGTGTTCTTATTAAAACCCTCGCTCATAGAGACTTTACCCACTTACTGCTTAATGGCAATTTATATACTAGTAGTCCACTATCTAAGTCTTTACCAATTGACTAAGAACGTACTCGTTGATCCTAGGTTCATCTGCTGGTCCAGCTAAGCTCACTAATCTAAAGCAAAGATAGGGCATTATTTGTGATCCTATTGATTTAGATATATAAATCACTATATGGAGAGCCATCCTGGCATCTAGTTAACTTGGTCGATATTACTAGATCCAGTTTAATGATAGGTCGCATACAAAAGCACGTAAACAAGTATAAATTGATAAGATGTATTACCAAATATATACATATATATATATACATATTATATATATATATACTATTCATACATAAATGTAATTATATGTATATATTGATATATAGATTATATATATAATATATATTATCTATATATATATATATAATATATATTATATAGTATATATATATATTATATATATACTTACATATATGTATATATATTTTATATGTATATATTGTTTCTTGTATATATGTGTATATCTATGTATATATGTGTATATGTATATATAATATATATATATATAAAATATATATATCATATAATATATAATTATATCTATTATATATATATAAATATATATATATTTATATACATATATATTACATATATTATACATATGTTATAATACACACATTATATATATTATATATTACTATATATAAAAGCCACCCCCCCCCCCCTTTCCTCCTTCTCCCACCACCACCTCCCCAAAATCTCTAACCTACCCTCACCCACCCACCCCTCATCCCTCCCCCCACCACACCAACACACAACACGTGACTAAATCTGCCACCTGCTCACCCCCCCCATATCTCACGTGTGTGGTAGTAGTGAATAGATTAAATATATTGGTCGAGTGATTGTGTCTGGTCATGTTTAACAGTACCATTTTTTTCCTTTTTAAGCTAGTCTTCCGTTCTGGATTGTGGTGGTATCACGGTCGCGCTGCGACAGGAGAAGAAATAGATTTTTGATGTTTGTTGAGTCAATTGTATCGAGTCTTAGTGTTGATTCTCTATGGGAGTAGTTTGTGCTTTGTTTGTTCGTTCTAATGCTATGTAAGGGTTTTGAGATTGTAGGAGCTCCACCCACATCAGTTGTACTGAATAGTTTTTTTTTGGTGTAATATAGTTACGAGGCAAACCTTTACCAAAAAAATTAGTTTTTTCTAACGAGATTCAGTTTATATACATTCAGAAATCTTTATGATCCACTGGACTATACTATATTTAAGATGTCACGATGAGAATTTCTTACTCATTTAAAGTAGGAAGGCTCTTATTATATATGTAAAGATGTATGGTGTCTTGTAGGCCCCTACATGATAGCAAAGTTGCAATCTTGCTTTGCACCTTATCCTTCATAAGGTGTTTGTTTTATCGCTCTACACTCTTGTGCCAGCTATTAATACTACATTACTATTACTTTTTTTCCAGAAAATTTGTATATATTTGTTCATTTAGTGAGTCTATCTTTACACTAATCATCACGATAATATCACTAGCACGATTACTGAGTTATTGATTGCACGAGGACGTATCATATGCTTAAGATATATGCTAAAACTAGGGATGAGCAAAAGAGCCAAAGAACCGGATTGAAACCAAGAATCAGACCGGAACCAAGAAGAACAGAACCGCAACCAGAACCACCGGTTTCGCTTTCGGTTCTTGAGTTTGAGATTTTTCTATTCTTGGGTCGGTTCGGTTCCACCGGTTCTCGGTTCCAGAATCACATACCCAAATATTCTAAAATTATGTAATTTTTACGATACTTAAATTAGGGGCAATTAATCCTAAATTAGGTGCAATTAATCCTAAAATTATGTATATTTTTCCATATCTAAATTAAGGATAATTAATCTTAAATTATACTTACCATAAAAAACCCTAGTAGCCAAACACCTTAAACCTTAAGCTTTAATCCATTAAAAATATTATCAAACCAATGGAGTAAGGATGAGCAAAAGAATGAAAGAACTAGATCGGAACCAAGAACCAGACCGGAACCAAGAAAAACCCAACCAGAACCAGAACCGTTGGTTCCGATTTCGGTTCTTGAGTTTGAGATGTTTTGGTTCTTGGGTCGGTTTTCAGTTCCCACTTTTCTAAAAAAATTGGTTCTCGGATCCATCGGTTTTAGTTCCAAACCCACGCTCATCCCTAGCTAAAACTCCATAAAATGCCTCCAATCTTATCCCATAAATACCTTACACCACATAGTGAACAGACAATGCATTTACATAAAATGAAGTCCACAAAGATTACATGGAATGCATTTGTTATTGTCTTGTGAAAATATTCATGATACTACTTACATGTTGGCTTAAATTAGGTAATGGAATTCAGAATTTGAAATTCTTAGTGTAGATACGTTATTGCCTCTCAGTGAGAAGAATATGGTTATATGTGACTAACCAAGTCCAGTAACATACTAAGTAAAATTGTTCTACTCTTATTGATTATATAAGTTGTACTCTTTTTGAAGAAATCAGTTTCTTTCAATACATTATCTCCCTCTCACCATAACCAGTTTCAATGTTTTTTTGAAAAATAGTTAACTAACCGATTTAGTGCATGCTTTTGTAGGTAGTGATGCTCAAATAAACGAATCTAATTGAATGCCTACTGGTATGTGCTATTTTACACATACCTTTTACCTTATTAAACAAGCTAAAAAGAACAAAAATGACCAAAAACATGATAAAAATGCATTGTATACGTTTGTTTTGTGATTTGTGTCTTGCAGGTACGGATATTTATCAAAAAGGACAAAATCAAAGCAAAAACGGACAAAGCCGAGCACGGGAATGAAAAGAGGACGAAAAACCGAGGCCAAAGGCGTACCCATACTCTATGGACCAACCCGGGCCCATCTTATTGGGCCGGGTCAACCCATTAACTTTGTATCTATACTAAACCTTAGCCTAATTCCCTAATAAACCAAATCAATTTATCAAATCCAAATCCATATACCATTAATTCAAAACCCATTTCCTGGCCCTTATATCCTAGCCCAAGTCAACAATACCAACCTGTTCAATTTCAAAACGTGCAAACAGGGTCAACGGGTCAAAATTTATTCATATTAAGCTTGATAATCCCTTTCCCTTCTAAATTTAGCACAAGATCCAAACGATGTAAACTAGGTAAATCAAAATCCATGTCCAACGCTTCTTCCTGGCTTTTAGAAGCTTTTACTGGGACACCTCTGACAACATACTTAGCCACTGCTGGCTCAATTCCCATCCAATAATGGTGGATAGGACGTGTTATGATTTCCAACGGCTAAAAGATGAGGATTGAAGGCAGTTATGGATCAAAGGTCATGATTAGAGTTGGGGGAGCGTCTCAAGGCTCTAGATCCTTCCTCCTATAAAAGGAGGCCTTCATCACACAGAAGAGGCATCTAGGAGTAGGAATAGCTTAGTGTAGCTTTAGGTAGCTTATTTCCAGCTTATTATTTTCTTTTAAATGTAATTTCCTTTTTAACATTGTAATCACTTTAATTTTCAATAAAAGTTCAGTTTCATTTACTTTTGTGTTTTAACCAAAGATTTACTTTAATGCAATATTGTTGAATTTGTTCATAATCCTTTGATAAGCTCTTATAAGCTCTTAAATACTACATTAGCTTGTAAAACTCAGTTAGCCCTCAAAATAGCTTAAAAGAGTTTGTTAATCACTTATCCTCCTAAATTACTCAGCTTTATAATTTGGATGATTAAGCCATACTTGGACGGGCTTAAGGACAATAGCCAGCTTGTTCTACAGAACCGTTGGAGCTTTGTAGAGTAACTCCTCGAGCATTTGTGTAGCTTGTTTTTAAGAAGGGAGAGATATTCAGTGAATTTCAAAATTTCACTTTCGAGCTTATTTTCTAGCCATTTGGCTTATTTCTGCCTCCTATTGTATGCTTATCTTTCGTTTTACGTGTAGGCTTTTATTTTTATCTTGTTGTTTGGTGTTTTGATTATGTTTAATGATTGATTGTAGGGTCTACCAATCTTTGTATTCCATCTTATCGTCCTTAAAATCTATCAAAAGCTCTACATTTTACAAAAAAATTTGAAACACCACCACATCTTCATCAATCCTACCTCTTCCTTCCCCTCTTTCCCACGCACCTCATATGCAGTTCCTATCCCCCGCGCTCGCGCTGCGCGCACTCGCTCCGCTGCTCCTCCTCTAGCTCGTTGAAAAGTGCTCAATTGATATGTTATAAGTGGTTTTAATATATGGTATTTGAGTTTAGTTTTAGATCTAAAGTGTTTTAAAAGCTAAATGGTTTTAATTTTCCTAAAGAGTGTTTTGGAATCAAGCTTAGTACTAACTATAAGTTAGTACTGTTGGATCATTCTTTCCATTGGAATCAATTTCAACAGTCAAATTTAGTCTAGGGTTAGTTAAAATCAGTTTTTTATTATTTTATATTTTAAATTTTAAGGTTTTATTGCTATTTCATGGCTTGGAATTGTTGTAGTTAGTAGCTGTTTTAATTATCTAGATTATCTTGTTTGATTGGATTAGTGTGCTATTAGGTGTCTGTTTTCATGATTGGAATGAGTCTAAAAATGCAAGTTTAGTAGTAAGTAGTAAAGAATGGTGGGGCACTTCGTCCTTTTGGTTTTTGTCTGTCTTATGTTTCATTTTCCGCCCAAAAAAAAAGGTTTTTTTTCAAAGTCTAATTTCATTAAGTAATCCAGGTATAGTAAAAGTTTGTTTTAAAGGTCTAATCTTTGAGTATATAAGCTTTCTTTGGCATTGAGATTGATTTGTTTAGCTTATTTTTGTATAGATGTTTGACTTCATTAGGTCGCTTTAATCTTAGGGGCATTTGCTTATTTTTCCTTTTCCTAGATACAAAAAGCGCAAAAAACAAAGGGTTGTCTGCCTTTTTTTTCAAATCTTAATTTCTAGCTTATTTTATATTAAATTTAGCTTAATTTTTGTTTGATTTAGCTTATTGAGTCAAGTAGTTGCATTGTTTTAAGTTTCCTAAACCTTTTACTTAGATTTTTTGTTTAATTTTTAAGCTGTTAATTTTCATTGAAATCAAAATCCAAACATAGTTTTAGATTGTCAGTTTTTTAAATCTTCTTTTTCTAGCTTATTTATAACTGCTTTTTTCTTAAAATTGGTTGCATGAGTTCTTATGGAGGCCAAAACTCCATCGGCTTTTTGGACTGCACCTTTTACATGAGATTGAGGTTTAATTCAGATCAAGATATTGGGTATCTTCCTTTACAAAACTGCTAGTTTAAGGCAAACTTTTGTTCTCAGCTTTAAGAGTTGTTAAGCTCATTCTAGTAGTCCAGTTCTTTTCACTTTTGCTTATTAGGCCTGGTTAGTCACTAGTTTTCAGCCTATTTAATTTAAAAGTTGCTTATTGAGTTTAAAAACTTGTAAAAAGTTTAGCCTTAAAGTCTTGAGTTAGTTTGTTTAAACTGTCATCTTATTTTAGCTTAATCCTAGCTTAATAGTCATTTTCAGAAAAATTTCTTTTACAAAAGTTGTTTATTTTCAGGTTATTTAGCTTTTTCAATATTTAGTTTAAAAAAAATAAAAAGTTTTTGTAAAAACGGAAGCCACAGGTTCGAACCTGTGACCTTCCCCTTCATACACCAACGCCTCACAACACACACTCTAAACCAACTCGCCCTTGGGTCTTTTTCAAACAAGTCTTGCACCATTTAATATATATCCCTTATTTTCTAATTTTGCTTATTAAGCTTGTTTGCTTATTTTCTGCTTATTTGATCAGCATTTTTTCCTGTTTGAATCTTTTCTTAGAATCTTCATTGTTCAAAGTACTTTCCATGATTTTTCCAGATTTTTATAAATTAGTTTAGTATTTTTAATTAATTTTCTAGATTAAAGTTGTTTTTAATTCATAATAAAAAATATAAAAGTCAAAAAAATATAATTCTTTTTCTGAAAATTTTATTTTGTCATTTAGGATTTATAAAAATCAGATTTGAAGTTGTAGGGCTTAAATTAGATGTAGATGCTTAAATGTCGCGTTTTATTAATTCCCGTTTACGTTTTTATGCTTACTTGTTTAATTGTCGTTACTTGCTTACTTGTTTTTGTGCATTTATTTACTTGTCATTTACATTTAGTAGGATTTAGAAAACCAAATCAAAAATCTTTTAAACCATTCGAAACGCGCGATCCCGAACTTACCCGATTATCAATTCACGCTTCGCTGAGGAAACGACCCGGGAGGTTTTTTTTGAAATTGCTTTGGTTAAAAGCGATTTTCTAGAACTCGACGGAAATACTATACTATACTATAATTGTTTACATCCTTATATACTTATATTATATATAGTGTGTTTGGGCGTATCAAATTTTTGGCGCCGTTGCCGGGGATGTGTGTTACGATTATCGTGTTTTGTTCGAAGATTAGTGTTTTGAAGACCCTTCCTCGTGAAGTTATCGTTTTCAAATTGTGAATATTTTCTTTTTATTATAAAACCATAAAAATACAAAAATATTTTACACTTTTATTTTTATTTTCTTTTAATATTAAAAATAACCGTTTGTTAATTGTCGTTTTGGCTCATTTTTAGTTAACAAACTAAAAGAGAGGTATAAGGAGGGTCGATCCTACTAACTTCGACCCGAAAGGAGAAGGTTTTTAAAACGCTTCGCGCTTACCCGCTCCTCCGCTTCTTTGTGCGTTTTCTAGAGAGCTACCGTGCACTTTTGACTTTTGGTTACCAAAAATATTTTTCTTTCTTATTTTTATTTCTTATGTATTATTTTCAAAATCTAAAAATATTCTCCTTTGCCCTCTTATCCGTTTAGTTCTTATTTTCTCGACCCTCTAATTTCGTTTAATTCTTTCTTATGTCTTCGTATAACCACCCTGGTTGCTCATGTTGTGGAGGTCCATTTAATGGTGGAAACTGTCCGAGCTGTAGCAGTATAGGATCCGGAAATGATTTTGTCTATGACTCAAATCCTTATTCTTATAATGAAACACCGAACTTCTTCAACCAACCTCCACAACACCAATACGAGACATACTCGTGTGAATTTTGTAGAGGGAACTATCATCCGGGTTTCGATTGTCAAACAGGGAACACACCCTTCTTTGATCAGGGTCCATGTTACAATCAAGACTTTGGATTTAAACAACCTCTACATTATTCTCCGAGTCAGCCACAACAATTTCCTTATAGTGAAAATTGCGGGGGTCCTCATGAAAATTTTCAGTGTCAACCAATGAACCAAAATTATGATCCTAATTTTTGTTATAATCCGATTTATTCCGGTTTTGACCAATATCAACCCCCGCAATTTTTCGTCACTCATCAACTTCCTCGGAGATCAAATAAGGATATTTTTCTAGATATGGCTAAGCTAATTAAAGCTAATCGAACCCTTTTGAATAGCAATATTTTTCCTCATGAAGAAATGAGTATGAGAGTATTGATGGCTATGGAAAGAATTCTTAAATTAATTCAAGCTTGGGACGAAAAGCAAATTAAACCATGGAGTTTGCTGAAATTGCTACTTCAACTTTCTAATGATTCACAAACTATTGCTGAAATTTTGAAACAACGTGAAGAAAAGCGTATTGAACGTGAGCAAGCGGCTAATCTGGAAGTTCAGAAAGAGCAGGAGGAGCAGGCAGTTTTTACTCCATATTGGAGAATTCCTATTATTGACGACGATGATGATGAGTATACTATTCAATATAGAGAATATTTAGAGAATTCGTCTAAAGCAATCACACCCGACTTATCAACCGAGAAGCCCGATAACTCTCTAAGTATGGGACGAGCATCTTGACACTATTCCAAAAACGGAATCGGACAAAGTAATAAAGTCTAGTGTTGAGGACCTTGTCCCAATCCCAAGTGAGTCTGAGGGTATTTCCGACAATATGTGTGATGTGCCTTTTTGTGATAAAAATCACTTTGATGCCGAGTCTGATCTTATGGAATCTTTGCTTAATCGAGAGACTTCGATTGTTTATTCTCCTAAGATTGACTCTCTTCTCGAGGAGTTCACCGGTGAACTCACTCATATCGATCCAATTCCACCGGGAATTGATGAAACCGATTTTGATCCTGAAGAAGATATTCGCCTCATTGAGCAATCATTATATGATGATACTTCGAGTGACGACGATTCTTTTGAGGACATCGATTATGTTGAGGCATCACCTCCCGATTCTGAGCTCGTCAGCCTAGAGGATGTGGAGGACGATATTCTTCGTGAAAAATTATTGAATATCTATCTTCTTATTGCTAAGATCGAATCGTTAAATGACAACCCCACTTCATTTTCTTTCTCTTATTCTGATAATTCTTTACCCGAATTTGAAATTTTTAGCGATCATACGGAAGAGACGAGGAGTGGCAGTACCATTACTCATGCTGATAATTCTCTTCCCGAGTATGATTCGTTTCATTTTGAGATTGAGCCCGATCAGGGTGAGTTGTCTAGAGTTGTTATGGAAACTATTTTGGGAGAACCTCGAGTTCATGTGCCTAATGTTCTACCCACCCAACCCACCCTTTATCAGGATTCGGACTTCACTCCTTCTAATGATTCCCTCGGATCCGATCTTGAAGTTTCTTTTCCTTCTGGAACTAGAAACAAGATTTTTGATCAAGGGATATCCATTGTAGAATTCTAGTAATCTTATTATCAAACTAAGAACAAGAGTGAGATATGGGTTGTGATGATAGAGATAGAGAATTGATGGAATGGATGAAGTGTATTATGATGA
>BQNB010072584.1:18998-32392 GCA_026074375.1 Tanacetum coccineum
TATATATATATATATATATATATATATATATATATATATATATATATATATATATATATATATATATATATATAATATATAATACAATATAAAATATATAGTAAGTATAATTTAAAAAACACAATCAATGAAACCGAGGAGTAGTGCGGAATATCCCCGGGTCGTTTATCCCCAACGAGGCTGTGCTGGAAAATCGATACAGTCGGAAAATTGGAGTTTGAATGGGATTAATGATTTGAGAGAGTAGCAAGCTAAATTAATCAATAACAACCAAAAACGATTGAGAAAAACCTAAAAATTATGAAATTAAGCTGAAAAACGAGAGCAGGAATCCCGAACAAGGGGTCAAAAACCTAAAATCTTCAAAATTAACCCTACACAATTTTTTTTACTTCTAAACTACTCTAGGGAACTAATAATGAAGAATGAAAAAGACTAGACTGAAAACGGAGGTCGTTTGACCCAAAAACGAGTCAAGACAAAAACCGTACCCGAGACCCGTTCTTTAAAAATCAAAAGTTTGAAAAATTAACCCTACGAAAGTTTTTATATTTTTCCTACGTAAATTATGACTAAAGAAAATTTTCTAAAAAAGAAAAATATTTTTTTGATAATTTTTGTATTTTTTATGAATTTTTAAAACTTTTAAAGAAATTAAATTATAAAAAATACTAAACTAATTTTAAAAATTCTGAAAAAATTACTAAAAATACTAGACTCTAAAACTAACCTAAGAAAAATAAGAAACCCGAAATTGAGCTTATGAATAAGCTCAGAATAAGCTGGAAAGAGCTTATAAGCTAATGGACTAAAAAGGGGATAAAACAATAAAAGATGTATAGGCTAACGGATAGCCCTACCGGAGCCGAGTGGTTAAGAGTGTTGTGTTGTGAGCGTGAGGGGAGGGGTTCGAGTCCCACTCCCACCCTTTTTTTTATGATGCTACAGTACTTTTTTAAACAAATTTTTTTTTACACAAACTAATTAACCTCATGGAGCTTATCATTTTCTATAACTATGACTTTTTGTCAAAAGCTAAAAATAAGCCAGGAAAGTGGCTCAAAGATGGCAGTATGCTTAATTTGCTATAAAGCTTAAATAGCTTTTGGCTTATAGATAAAATCAAGCAAAGAAAAATGAGAGGAAAGCAATCACAGATACAACAACACACTCAATAAGCATATAACAATAGGAAAAACCAAATTTAGACCACTGAATAAGCTAAGAAAGAAAATGAGCAAACTTCATACACTTGCAAGCTAAACAGCCAAAGGGGTAACTATGGGCTTAAAATTAAGCAACTAGAGGGGGTCTTAGGGTCTAAGGCTTCTAGGGCTTAAACAACAGCTTATGAGCTTTCTATAAAAGCAAAGAAACACTAAACATTAACTTAGAAATAAGCTAAAGGATGGCTGATAAGCAAGCTATTTTGCACCAGGGGAGCTCTTAGGTTTCCTAGGTGAAAAATTGCAGGCTATTAAATAAGACCTCAAATAAGCTCCAACAAGAAATCCAAGTTAAAACAGAATGAGCATAGCTTGAAAAGAGATCATGTTTAGGATTTTGAAAGCTAAAAGTGTTTTTTAAGCTGCTGAAATAAAGACTTGGAAAAAGGGACTTTTTAAGCTAAAGACAATAGACAAAAAGATTGATCATAAAAGAAAAAAAAAGAGTTAAAATACACAAAAGATAAACTAAATGAATCTTTTCTACTGCATTGGGTTATAAAAAGGACACAGAATTGAGGTTTAAGAGTTGGCAAATACAAGCTTATCAAATAAGCATTTTGAATGAAATTTGTCACCACAGATTTTAACCATCAACACTAGATCCTTTAAAATCAAATTTTTGACTCCTGAAATTTTTGAAAACTGACTTAATCTCCCTAAAAATGCTTGTCAAATAAGCCTTAAAGACTCAACCCAATCCTTAACCCATTTTGACCCATTTGTTCCCTTGTCCCAAACACCCCTTTAGTTCTTTTGAAAACAGCTTTTAAGCTTTTAATGACTAATTTAAGCACAGGTTTTTAAAGAAACTTATCAAACATTAATTAATAAGCAATAAAAGGTAAAAGGTCAAGGCAAATAAGCACTTTAATAAGCTAATAAGCACTGCTACAGTAGTACTAAAAAATTAAAGAGAAATGTACCTTTGATCCTTGCTCTAAACAGGAGTGTATGAAACCTAGATAAGCTCTAAGTCCTACCCAAGCTTATAAATAAGCTATCTAAGAAACCCAATGAGCCTTCCATGTTTGCCTATTCATCCATAAGCTTGAATCAGCATACCTTTTTCTTTCTTTTTAGTTTCCTTTTCTTAATTCTTATACAAAAATGTAAACAGTTTATATGACCACTTATATGAGAGCTTAAAAGTGAGCTTAAAAGAAACAAAAACTCGGATCACAATTTGAAACTTAAATCTGAATTTTCATTAAAAAGATTACAAGCACATAAAAGTTTAACTGAGTTACACTATTTAAAACTAAAACTGAACTTTAAGACTACTTTCTAAAAAAAACTCACACACTTTGCCTCAAGGGCTTACAAAGGCTTTTATAGAAAAACTAGCTAGGGTCTCTCCTCTTTCCTTGTCTTCTTCTGAATGTGTGCTTCTTTGTAGAGACGAAACAGCTCATGTGTGTTTGTTGTGTGTGTAGAAACACAAACCAATCCTGGCCATTCATTGATCTTGTTGCCCACTCAAACTATATCAACCATTGATCGAATTGAGGTACTTTGGATTGCCAGCGTGGACAAGGACCATGTGGGGGGTGGGGTTTTGTTATTGTGATGGGTTTGGAGTGATGTGGGGAGGTCAACGAGGTTTGATTATGACAGGATGTGGGGTTTGGGTGATTGGCGGGAAAAGTTGGGAGAGATGTACAGTGTTTTAAAACACAGGGTGTGGGTTTGGGTGATTGGCAAGAAAAGCCCCTCAAGTGTTATATTTCCTTTTCACATTTCGTCCTTGTGTTTAATGTAAGTTTGGGATGTTGGCAGAAAATACCCCCAAGGGTGATTCTTGTTATTTCACCACAAGTCCTTGTGGTGTATGACTTTCTAGATGTGGCAGTTTAGGCCCTTGTGGTATATCTTTGGTGTATTGGCAGTATGAGTCC
This sequence comes from Tanacetum coccineum, assembly GCA_026074375.1. NCBI lineage: Eukaryota > Viridiplantae > Streptophyta > Magnoliopsida > Asterales > Asteraceae > Tanacetum > Tanacetum coccineum. The sequence continues at coordinate 22,123 of BQNB010072584.1, forward strand.
CTTACAAGTATTTCCTTTATTTCCTTCATTAAATAAGTTAGGGACTTGGCAATTTTGGCCCCTAAACTTACTTTTCTTCACTTATGGCTTTGGATTTGTCGGGGTTGACTTTGGTTGACTTTTTCAGTCTTGGGCTTTGTCTTGACTTTGTCTTTACCACACTTTTCCATTTCGTGTCCGGTTTTGTCGTTTTGGCTTCGTTTTTCGTCCTTTTCTTAGATATCCGTTCCTGCACAACACAATTAGCAAAACAAGCATATTTTTGGCATTTTAAGTCCGTTTTTGGTTATTTTAGCTTGTTTTTAAAGGTACAAGGTATGTGTAATTAAACACATACCAAAAATCCCCCATACTAAGGTATTGCCGTGTCCTCACGCAATGCTATGAAGCAAGCATTTAGAAAAATCCCCGTCTTTACCATTTTTATATATACACTTATTCCTACACATCTTTTTGTATTTTTCATTTTTCATTAATCAACTAACTAGAACGTTTTGACTTTCGTTATTTAATAACTTTAAGGGATCATAGAACAAGATGCATTTCGATCCGAGAATGCCCCAAAAAGGATAAATTCATCGTTCCCGACTTTTCACTTATTCCAAACCAAGCTTAAAACGAAATCACCGTTAATTATGAGTTAAGATGCTAACACTACTCATATTTGCAACTTGTAAACCTTTCACTCCCGATAATTATTATATCTTAAGTGTATGTGCTATTTTGAATTTACCAACATTGATCAAAGTTTTGCAACATCTATGTTCACCTTCCACCCATAATAATGAGTTTGAAGGCGAGATCATCCCATGTAGCGACTTTCGTCTCGGCACATCCCAACCTTGCGGTTAAGTGACCAGGCTTTTGACACCCCACAGAGACTAGTATCGGGACTCACGGACCTTAGGTTTCAAAAACTCTCAGGTTATCCGTATGCCATAGCTTATAAAATAGAAAACCAAAGTTCAAAACATATTGATTAACAAAAATAGATCTTTTATTCAACACCATAATATTAAACCATATATTGCAATTGAACCCTCGACCATTAGAAGGCTGCAACATCTGGTTTTGTAAGCCGGACAAGATGCAGGCAAACTTTATCAGTCTCGGATTAATTATTCTTACAATGGCTTTCTTTAGAAGGCTGAACATCGGTTTATGAACCGGCAAGATACAGTCAAACCTTTTATCAAAACCGCAGTATATTATTAATTTTTTTGCATTTCATCATTATTTTTTTTTATAAAATTGGGAAAACGTCTTTTTGAAAAATTCAAGTATAAATTTGAACTAAGGCTAAAGTTATTGCAATAAACTACAAAAAAATTATTGATGTATAGTTAATTCCAAAAGTAGCACGTAATATTAATCCGGTTAGGAGCTTATGGGAGAAAAAGCGACAAATTACACACATGAGCTCTTAAGATTTCCAAATAATCCTTGTTTAGCATCCAACTCATACTTAACACTATCATTTTTCATTCTTCGCGAACGCTTAGTCTAAAAGTTAAGGAACAAGCTAGAGCTCAACACGCTCGATCGAGTCAAAATTTACTCTTATTCTACCCAGCAGGAAAGTCAAAATTGTGACAAAACACTTATTTTATTTTTAAAAAATTTTAAATTTTTTCATTTTTTTTGAAATTTTGGTGGTAAAAACGGGATTACGTGAAAACAACGGCTGCAGGCATAATCAACTCGAAGATCCCCCATCCAAGAAATGAAACATTAGTCCTCAATGTTTTCACGAATGGTCTCTACCGAAAATCCTAAGCCGTTATTATGAAATTATGCTTAAGTATAAACCGTTAGTCGATAAGATTTAGGATATCGTGATTCCAAATAAAGCTAAAGGTATTGTGAAGCTCTAGTGATCGAAGGACAAATACCCTAGCACGAAAGCTTCAAAATCCGGACATCCCAAGACAATACAGCACAAAACACAAAACATGGAAAAGGAAAGAGGCAAGCCTCCTCACAACAACTAAACACTTATGTCATTACTAAGCTAGCAATACTACTACAACTGATAAACTAGGATAAGCAATGGGGGCCCTCCCACGAAGCGCTTGTTTATTGTCACTAAGCATGACCATTCCCTGAATTTATTGTCCATAGTGAAAGGTATGTGAGGTCCGAGATATCTTTAGCAGGGAATCACCTCCAAAAGTATGCTTCAAGAACGATGACCATTTACTTTGAAGTTTGGCCCGGAGTTGTGGGATAACTCAACGGTGCCATATGGGAAAACTTGAACAATGGTAAATGGTCCTGACCAGCGGGACTTCAACTTGCTGGAGAAAATTTTCATCTTGAGTTAAAGAGGAAGGACTTATCACCGACGTTGAAACGCGGTTTTTGATCTTTGCTCATGAATCCTCTAGTTTTTCTCTTGTAAATCAAAGAATTATCATAGGGCTTTGATCACGCAGTTCACTAAATTCATTGAGTTAGAACTTTAGGCGTTGATCACCCCAGTTTTTGAGATCAAATTTTGTCATGTTAAGGGCCCAATAAGCTTTGAGCTCCAACTCAATCGTCAGATGACAATGCATTCCATTACAAGCTTGTACGGATAGCACCCGAATGGGTGTATTGTACGCTTGTACGGAATGCCTCAAAGAGCGTCATCCAGTTTATCCGACCAAGAGGCACGATTTTCGCCCACTGTCCTTTAAAGAATTCTTTTTAAACTACGATTCGATACCTCAACTTGCCCACTTGTCTGTGGGTGATATGCGGTGGAGAGACGACGAGTGACTTCGTATTTAAGCATACCATTGCAACAGGACATTGCTAAAAAATGTGTTCCACGATCACTGATGAAGGCCCGAGGGTCAGCCGAATCAGGTGGCAAAGAGAGATATTACAAACTTACAAACTACCGGCGTTGTTGTCGAGCGCCTTGCTTACACCCATTTTGACAGGTAATACGCAGCCACAAGTATGTATTAGTTTCCTTTGATGAAGGGAACTGTCCTATTAAGTCTATGCCCCCAAACGTCAAAGATTCACAAACTTGGGATGGATTTTAAGGCATCTCATCCATTGTGAAATTTTTTCCTTGTCGTTGGCATGAGTCGCAATTTTAACGCAAACTTGTGGGCATCTTTGTAAAATGAAAGGCCAAAAGAAACCGCATCAAAACCTTTTTAGCGTATGATGATTTGCACCGTGATGTCCCTCTTTGGGTCCATTGTGGCAATGCAATAAGAATGTCTAGAGCTTCTTTGCCGTACACACACCGCCGTGTATCAATTGATCTCCACCAGATCTTGACAAGAAGGGTTCATCCCAGAAGTAGTGTTGACACTTTGAAAAACTTGTTTTTTTCTTTAGGATGACCATATCGCTTGACAAAGAAATTTCCCGCAATGGTAGTTTGCGAAATCGCAAACCATGGAGGTACTAATCCACACGAAGTATGCAACCGATCCAAGAGATTCGAGAGAAATGTAATCTGTGATTTCCTTGTTCTCGAGTTTATCTTGATTAGGGTTCTCAAGTCTGGAAAGATGATCGGCGGCCAGATTCTCTGCTCCTTTTTTGTCTCGGATGACAACATCGAATTCTTGGAGTAAAAGGATCCACCGCATTAGTCTTGGCTTAGCATCCTTTTAGCTGAAGAGAAACTTTATAGCAGAATGGGACGGTTTACACTATGCTCTTGGCAAAGACAAGATTAAGAGCCGAAATATCTAAAAGCTTACACAACGGCAAGTTAATTCTATTTCGGTCGTAGTGTATTGGCTTGAGCTTCAGTCTGGTTTATGCTGCATAGTGAATTGTTGAAATGCTTGTTTTTCGTTGGCCCTAGGACTGCCCCAATTTCAAAATCACATTGCATCACACATTAGTATCGAAGAGCAAGTCCCAGTCTGTGGACAATCAAAATCGGAGCCACGGTCATTTTTCTTTTAAGTGTATAAGGATTCTGTAAACTCTTTTGAAAGAAAAATGGAGTCTCTTTTTTCAGCAGTTGAGTCATTGTGCGGGCTATTTTGAGAAGTCTTGTATGAAACGTCGGTAAAAACCGACATGCCCAAGAAAACTTCAGACACCTTTCATAGTAGTCGGGTGAGGGAGCTTGGCGATAACATCAACTTTAGCTCGGTCGACCTCAATTCCCGACTTAGAGATTTTGTATCCAAGAACAATGTCTTCCTTTACCATGAAATGGCTTTTCTCCCAGTTTAGGACCAAATGGTGTCCTTCACACGTTTTAACATTTTGTCCAAATGGGATAGGCATGTAAAGAAAGAATCCCCGAAGACTAAAAAGTCATCCATAAACACTTCCATCATTTTTTCGATCATGTCGTGGAAGATTGCCATCATACATCGTTGGAACGTGCCAGGTGCATTGCATAGCCCAAAAGGCATGCGGCGATAGGCAAATGTTCCGTATGGGCAAGTAAAAAGGATGTCTTTTCTTGGACTTCGGGACATTGAATCTAAGAAATAACCCCAAAAGTCCATCGAGGAAACAATAGGATTGGTCCCGTGAGTCTTCGAGCATTGGTCCATAAAGGGCAATGGAAAATGGTCTTTCGGTAGCCCATTCAACTTCTATAGTCAAATGCACACTCTCCACCCTGATGACCATCGAGCGGTATAAGATCATTTTCATCATTAATATTACGTACGGTAATCCACCCTTCTTCGGTACACAATGCACCGGGCTTACCCATGGACTGTCCAGTAGATCGGATAAATATAAACTGGCGACAGAATCTATCAACCTCTTTTTTGATGACAGTCAAGGTATTTTCGGATTTACCTCCTTTGATCTGAACCGACGGTTCGTAGTCCTCTCATGAGAATTTTGTGGGTATAAAACTCTGGGTCAATACCCTTGATATCAGAAAGTTTCCAAGCGATGGCTCGCTTGTGGGACTTTAGAACCTCGATTAGAGCGGCCTTTTCCTCATTTTTTAAATCTTTTGCAATTATGACGGGTAACTTGTCGTTACCTTCCAAAAATGCATATTCTAAAACATGTGGCCAAGTCCCTTGAGTTTCAACCTCAAGGGGCTCTTTTCATTGTTTTGCTTCACAAATTTAAGAATCTTTTTCGAGTTCCAGAAAATAATTTCCGTGATTGTGGAGGTGGTGGTGAGAGCTCACTAAAAAAGATGGCTTCGATATAAGAATGACCCCATCAGGTCACAATATGGCTGGATCAACTTCCGGTGAAGTTGGATCATCCTCTATAGCAAGAAAAGAGTCGGCTTCTTCGAAAAGGAGAAAATCACTATCCCCGAATGGAGTTAAAGTCGGAGATGAAGTAGAGACGATTGGATCATAGTAAGGAGTGGGATTGCCACTCGAGATCACATTTGAGAAACCAAGAACTTCTTGAGAGTATTCTTCATAAGCCATATCAATGACGTCAATTCGGTTTGCCGTCATATGATGGTAATTAGCCGTGTATCTCGAAGTTTGGTCCAGATTAAATGTAATGGCCTCTCTGCCAACACGAAGGGTTATTTCACCCTCGTATACATCTATCAATGCACGACTGGTCTTTAAGAAACTCCTCCCGAGAATTAAAGGTACTCGGGGGTCTGGCTCAAAATCGACGACCACGAAATCTGCAGGAAATTAGAACTTTCCCACCGTTACATAGACGTCTTCAGCGATACCGATTGGTTTAGAGATCTAACAGTCCGCTAGTTCTAGCGTCATGCAAGTTGGGGTTAGTTCGGGAAGAGAGAGATTTTTCCATACGAAATATGGCATAAGATTAATGATTGCGCCAAGATCGGCCAAGGCGTTGCATGTATTAATCCCGAAGAATTCACATGGAATAAGAAATCTCCATGGTCCCCCAATTTATTCGGTAACTTTGTTTAGGATGACCGCTGAGCAATCCTCGTTCAATGGAGTCTAGCCATTTCACTCAACTTTCTTGATTTCGATAAAGGTTTTTTAGAGTCGAGGCGAATTTTAGTCATAAGCATCAAGGCTTCCGTAAAGGCAATTCGAAACTCAAATCTCTAAAGATTTTGTAGAATTTCTTAATTTGGTCCCGTTAGCTTTTTCACGGAGCCTTTCATCATTTCTTCTTGAAGGAAATGGAATTGATGCTTTTTGGTTAGGCATTGAAGCACTAACTGGAGCATTTACGGTGATTTATTTAACAATTAAACTTAAGATTATGCTCATTAGATGCGTGCTTTTAATCCATACTTGGATTTTAGCATTTTTGTATACTTTCTAAAGATTATATTGGATTCATAAAACCTCATATGATTACATATCGTCCTCGCTAGGTAATCAATCAATAAAGAGTTCTTGAAATCTAATTTGTCATATTTCTTTACAAGAAAACAAGTATGACAATCAAATCATCTTTATATATTTAAAGTTCGTAAATAAGGAAGTTTTAATCATAGTCTATTACTTGATTACGAGTAAACACTTATGTCATTTGACGTGAAATAAAAATCTATACAAAATATTGTCCTTATGAGTCTTCTCTAAAAAGAAACTCATTCAAACCTCATCATTAAATCGATAGGTTAAAGATAAAACAAATTCCAAGAATATGATTATCTCCTTATTGGACAACATCTTTTCATTCATAGTCTTTGAATCATTCATTAAATCCAAGATCTAATAATGCATCTCCTATGGTTAGCAGGTTCACCATGATCCTCTAACTCATAATCCTCACCATTGATATAGAAAACATATCATGAGGTATCCTTGTGGATCTATAAATATGAGTAACATCATTCCTAGGTTCATCATTTTCTTGTTTTGCCTTAGTATGACATTCACCAGTACGTTTAGAAGGTTTATGTATCTTCTTCTTGAAGTAATTTAAGACCTACATTACTCCCACTCACTTTTAGAAAAGTGAGACTCCCACTCGTATCTTGTACATCTGAGACTGCTTTCAAATAACTCAGCATGACGAGCAACAAAAACTTTGTTCTCATGTGGGTTGTAGAAATGGTATCCCATTGTTTACTTTTGGTATACACTTAAGAGTTCTAGGCATTTGTCAATAATAATCTCCAAGAGATGTTTACCAAATTTAGAACTTCAATCAAGACATAGTGAGATTCATCTCATATTATCTTAATTAACCTTCTAGGTTGGAGTCTTATTGGTTATATCCACGACATACTCAATTATCTAACCAGCCATGACTCAGGCTGCCATCAAGAAACTAGTTGCTGATAGTGTCACCGCGGCTCTGGAAGCACAAGCTGTAACAATGGCAAGTACTAATAATCCCAACAGGAACACCGGACTTACTGGAACTCCTGTAGCAAAAACAGGAAACTATAAAGAGTTCATAAGTTGTCAACCTTTCTACTTCAATGGTACGGAAGGAGCAGTTGGCCTTATTTGCTGGTTTGAACGGACTGAATCAGTATTCTCTCGTAGCAAATGTACCGAAGAAAACAAAGTAACATTTTCTACTAGTACCTTGACTGATGACACCCTATCCTGGTGGAATGCATACGTCTAACCTATTGGAATAGATCAAGCCAATCAGATCACTTGGACTGAATTGAAAAGACTTTTAACAAACAAGTATTGTCCATGAACTGAAGTCAGAAAGATGGAAGATGAACTTTACAATCTGACTGTAAAGGGAAATGATCTTAAACCTTACGTTAGAAGATTCCAAGAATTAACAATCTTATGCCCGAACATGGTACCAAGCACCGAGAAACTCCTGGAAGCTTTCATCGGAGGATTACCTCGAAGTATTGAAGGAAATATTACCGCCTCTAAACTTCATACTTTAAAAGAAACCATTAACATAGCCTAAAGGCTAATGGATCAGGTAACAAAGCACACTCCAGTGCAAGTATCAAGTGAGCATAAACGAAAGTTTGACGACAGAAGAAATTTCAACAATAACAACAACAATTACCACAACAACAACAACTACCGTAACACCAACACCAATAATCACCAACCATAACAAAACAGAAGGCAAGAAGCTGTCAAAGCTTATGTGTTGGGAAATACAAGTCAAAAGGTCAACGTACTGCTAAGCAAAAGGTCAAAGTACTGCTAAGTAGAAAATCAACGTACTGCCAGTTAAAGATCGAAGTACTGCCGTGGATAAAGGAATCTTAAAAGATTATCATTTAGACGGTTATGTTAGTATTTATCTTGTAACAGTTATTTTAATGATTAGTATTGATTAGTGTTTATGTCATACAAGGACTGTACATCTACTAGAGGTTATCCTTATGTTTATAAAAGGATCTCTAGGAAGGTATTAGAATATATAGAAAAACACGAATTATTAGTATTGTATTAGGGATCTGCAATCTTAGGCAGATTCAAAGAGTTATAATACAAAACGTTTGATTAAGCATTGTGTGTTCTTCTTAAGTACTGCCAACTAGATTCCGCATAGTTGACAGTATATCAGTGTTTCATTAAGGAATATCGATCCTACAAGTGGTATCAGAGCTTGTGGAGGGACTCTGATCTAGAAGAACTTTTAATCATTCGAAATCTTTTCAAACCCAAAAAGATGTCTGAAGCTGAACCAATCCCCCCCACCTCATCCGTTACTGCACTAAGAATCCCAATGATCAAGAAAGGTGAATATGATCTTTGGTCTATGAAGATGCGACAGTACATTGCCATCACTGATCATATACTGTGGGATATAATCACCAATGGAGACCAAGCCACAACTGATCCTGCATCCTCTTCAGCACCAAAAACTTCACTTGCTGCAAACGCAAGAAGAAACAATGAGAAAGCTCTTAACATATTGCTGTCTGCAATACCTGATAGACATCTGCTTAGTTTTCATGATGCCACAAATGCAAAAACCTTATGGACAGCCATAAAAGCAAGATTTGGAGGCAATGACGCATCAAAGAAGATGCAAAAGAATCTTTTGAAACAACAATTCGAGACTTTTTCTATCGGATCTAGAGAAGAGCTAGATTCAGCATATGAAAGGTTTCAGAACATTCTTAGTATGCTTGAATTATATGATGCTAAAGTGTCCCTTGAAGATGCAAATTTGAAGTTTCTAAGAAGTTTACCATCTGTGTGGCATGTAGTTGCTACAATGATTCGGGGACAACCTGGATTGGATGAATTGGAGTTTGATGATCTCTACAACAACTTGAAGGTGTATGAGCATGAACTGAAGGGTGTTTCAAACTCAAACTCACAAAATATTGCTTTTCTGTCCACTGAAGTCAAAGGCAGTACTTTGAAACAAAGTACTGTTGAACCAGCACATATCCCAAAAGGATATACTCAGGCTGCCTCAAGCAAGGTGCAAACTGCTCCTAACTGTGCTTCCCACTCAGATGAAATCATATGTTCCTTCTTTGCTCAACAAGCATCTATGCCTACAACTCATGATGATGAAGACCTGCTGCAAATTGATGAAGATGCTATGGAAGAAATTGACATTCGATGGCAAGTGGCTATGATAACTGCAAGGATAAGGAAGTTTATGAGGAAAACAGGAAGACCCATTGACCTCAAGCCAAAGAATGGGATTACTTTTGATAAGTCAAAGATTGAATGCTTTAACTGTCAAAAGTTGGGTCATTTTGCTAGGGAGTGTAGATTTGCTAAATACCAGGAAAACAGAGCAAATGGTCGTCAGGAAAAGAGGATTGTGGCTATTGAAGATTCAAACTCAAAAGCCTTGGTGGCAACAGACAACAATGAAGATATTGACTGGACCAAGGAATTTGATGCTGAACCAGTGACATTTGCTATGATGGCACTGACTGAAGTTGAACAAGATGATTGGAGCATGGAGTTTGATGCAGAACATGTGCACTTTGGACAAGATGGACTTGGTGATTTTGACTGGAGCAACAAAGCTGATGATACACCAGTGTCTCTAGCTTTGATGGCTACAAACTCAGAGGTACCTTACTGTTCCAAATGTAGTAAATCTTATAAAAAGTTGCTTGAAAGCTATCAAACTGAAAGAGATAATTTTCAAAAGGCTAGGACTGAAATTCTAGGATATCAAATGAGCTTAGAGTCATTAGAAGTCATACTTAAAACACATGAAAAGAATGAATATGCATGGGGTGATAAGTATGAACAGATGGAATATGACTTAAAGATAAGGGATTTGAAACTAGAAGAAAAACAAAAGGAACTAGATCAAGCCTTAAAAGAAAGAGATGATTTCAAGGTAAAACTTGAAAAATAGTCAAATACTGATAAAACGTGTATAGGATTTGGGGTTGAGTCTAGTAGTGGTATGGAAAGTGACAATTCATCTGGGAATACAAATTCGA
>BQNB010072585.1:10678-27714 GCA_026074375.1 Tanacetum coccineum
CTTAACCGATTTCCAATTCGCACTTCGTTGGGGAATAAACGACCCGGGAGGTTTTAGAGTTATTACTTTGGTTAAAAGTGAATTTCTTTAACCCGACAGAAAATACTTAACTATACTATAATTGATATCTTCCTTATTATTACGTATATATATATATGCGTGAAATTGCACAGATCAGTAAGTTTCTAACAAGTTTTTTAGATGATAGCGATTGTATAAGTCGCATATTGGCGTGACCCAATATTCGATGCCATAAGGTCGAAGTATCATCTATTAAAGTTAAACAAAGGGTATCTTTTGGTGAGTTCCTCGTTTTCATTATGTAAAGGCCATTTTTCCTAATTCCTTTTCCTATGGTTATGTCGTCTTTAATTATTTCGCTACCGCTTTCACTAAATAATACTTTGCATTTTTTATCTCATATTTGACCTATACTAAGAAGATTAAAACTAAGGTTTTCTACATGGTTAACATTATGAATAGTGAGGGAGTTATGAGAGATTATACCTTTCCCGATGATCTTGCTTTTAGTGTTACCACCAAACACTACATTACCTCCGTCTATGGCCTTGTAGGATGAGAAGAGATCTTTGTTGCCCGTCATGTGTTTTGTGCAACCACTATCTTTGATCCATTCATCCAGTTCTAGATTGACTTTTAGAAGTACCTAGAATCATGAAACAACTCAAGCATTCGGTCCCCAATATCTCATGAGTCCGTTAGTGTTATGCATACCATTTGGTTGACCCATATATGGAAATGGAGGATAAGGACCCCATTGATTATACATAGGTGGTCGGAACTGTTGTTCTTGTTGTGTTCCATAGTTCTAACCGACTTGATGATAGTTGCTTTTAGGATATAGGACATTAGGACTTCCATGGGCCGTTTTATGGGGCATTTGGATCCTACTTTTTCCATGGCCTTGACCAAGTTTTAAGATTGGTGGTTGTTTGTTATTCTTAGGTAGGCTTAGAGTGGGCTTTCTAGTTATTAATACCGAGTCATTTTTCGTTACAATGTTACTTCCTAGGATTTTAGCTTTTTCTGCATTTTCTGTTTTTGCTGCAGAGAGCCTGTTCTGTTCGTCAGAACAAGCCGGTTCTGACAGAGAGCATTTTATCATTTTGAGGACCTAATTTTTGATTTTATTGTTGCTAGTGGAAGCTATATCCTCTGTGTATCCGAATCCATATTTATCTTTTGATGGTTTTTGCATTTCGACCATTTTCCGCAAAGATGAACTACTATTTTCGAAACTAGTTAGTTTTAGTTTTAGTGAGCTAATTTCAATTACAAGTTTGTCACAAGACTTACATTCATGACTTATTTCCTTGTTTCTTTTTAGTTGTTCTATTTTAGACATATGTTCACAAACATCTCTTTTTAATGATTCATTTTTAGCTTTTAGGTGTTTGTTTTTATTAATAATTCTAAGACTAATTTTGCAAAGTTTATCATACTCATCTTGCCTTGACTCATTATCTAAGGATGAACTACTATAGTAAGGAGTGTTGGATTGTACATCATTTGATTGGACCATGAGACATATTTCTTCCTTTTTGGAGTCATCTCCACTATCGCTCCAACACCCGACAACAAACGCCTTTTGATCATCGAATGAGTGTTTGGGACAATCATTAATGAAGTGATTTGGATCACCACACTTGAAACATCTTCGGTCTTCCTTTTCTTTCTTATCTTCCTTTGCCTTTCAAAAGTTCTTTTTGTCGTCATAAGGTTGTCGGACAAACATGCCTCTTCTTCTAAATAACTTTTTGAAGTCCCTTACCGTCATTGCATATTCCTCATCATTGCTATCCGAGGAAGATGCATCTTCTTCACTCAAGACTTGCCTTGCTTTTAGAGCGAGAGATTTGTATTTTTCTTTCTTGTTCTTTGAGACCTCCAAGTCCTTTTCAAGCACTACCTCATAGACCTTGAGATTGCCGATGAGTTCGTCAAGGGATAGTGTTGACAAGTCCTTGGACTCTTCTATTGCCGTCACCTTTGGACGCCATTTGGTAGGGAGAGCCCTCAATAATTTCCTAACATGATTACGACTTGAAAAAGATTCATCAAGTGCTTTGAGAGAAGTAATAATAATATTGAATCTAGAAAATGCACAATCTATAGATTCGTCATCCGAAATAATGAATTCTTTATATTTTTGAAAGAAATGATCTATTTTATTATCCTTGACTTGTTTGTTGCCTTGATGAGTAATTATTAAAGAATTCCAAACATCTTGTGCTGTGTTACACATGAAAATTCTTTCGTATTCCTTTTTAGGTAAATCATTATATAAAACAATTAGCCTCAAAAAGAGGTGGTCGTTGCATAGATTGACCTTCTTTGTAGTTTTCAAAATCCTTAATTGTTTAAAGATTAAAATATAATTTATTTTAAAAGTTTAGTAACCTTGCTCTTGATACCAATTGTGGAAAACTAGAAGGGGGGGTTGAATAGTTTTCTTGATTAATTGTTACCTTTTTAAAATTTGTTTGAAACTATATGTGAAATGATTATGATATTGGTATTGGTATATGACATAAAACATATGAAAGCAAATAAATAGAGAGTTAGAAAGAGATAACCAAGACACAAGTATTTATAATTATTCGGCTACAAGGACACCTTCCTTGCCCTACTCCACTCCTCGAGTCACCTACTCGAGAGTTTGTAAACACTAGTCACCAAACTCCTTTCAATTAGCGGAGAAGCCTCATAACGTTGCATATACTTCTTTTTCGGTACAAAGCTAAATACCGGATTCTTCACACGGTAGAATCACACCAACACTACTACACTTGATTTACAATGATAAATGTAACTAACAACTACAATATGATGTTCAAGACTCAGCAATGTGATCTTGATGATGCTTTGGAGATATGAAACAAGATGCTTTGAAACTTGATCGTCTCGAAGGGGTGTTTGGCAATTTTCTTCTTTGAAGTAAATTACCAACAAAGTGTTAAAGGAAAGTATGCAAGAAAAATAGAGAGAAAGATCAGATGATTAGAGAGTATTTCTAAGTGAGAAGGTGTGTGAAACATGAGAAATGGATTGGTATTTATAGCCAAGAAAAGTACTGTAGCCTGGTTCTGTCGGTTCTGTTGATCAATGAAACCGCGGATCTGTTGATGAATGGATACGACAGCCAAAAGTCAATGGATGGTCCCGTATAGTAACCAAATCTGTGAATTTTGATTTGCAAAGTCTTGAAAGATTATGTGAAAATCTTGTAAGAAGAGAATACTTGGATTTGCGCATTTTGTTAGTGATGTATAAATAATAGAGAAGGTAGAAAGTATTTTGTAGTCTAGGTTTAGGTTTACAATAGAAAGAATTGCATACACATTTTTATGACACTTTGTGATTTTCTAAAATCTTATGTTTTTAGAGATGGTTTTAACATGATGTTTCTTTATGTTTTGTCATCAATAAAACTAGGAAGGTCATGAGATAGAAATAAACAAATTTTATGGGTTTATTTGTATTAACATATCAGATTCGTAATTTTAGAGTTTTTATAAAAATACTTTTATAAAAACACTTTTACGTATAATCTTGCAAATACCATATCTCCTTCGTTATAATTCGGATTTTCAAGTTCTTTACATTCTTACGATCCTTATGAGAAGTAATAATTTTATTAAATATAAAATAAATATCTTATTATACAAATTTAAACAGAAGGTTTTAAAGATTTATATAATTAATTATATAAATTTGTTTTATGTACTTTTAAACTTAATAAAGTTACCAAAAGTCCTCTAATTTATTAATTAACATCCCTTGTGTATAAATTAAGTCCTCTACATTGTGTCCATCTTATTGGGTCCATATTGTCCAAGAAAATTGTCCAACATATTTATTTACTTATCTAAACTTTATAAATAAATAAATAATCATAACCTGACAAATAATTATATAAATTATCAATTACTTGTAAATCCTTGTTTTAAACATATTAAACATATTTGAACATCATCTTTAAACCACACAAGTATATATTCGTGTATGTATTATACATGTATTTATTTTGTAAAACTTATAAAATAAAAACCTAGGTGATGATTTAACTGCACACAATTATATAAATATGAAAATAATATATTGAAAAGTTTAGGGTCATGGTCAATCTTAGATGAGTTTAGGTTCTAATGAAGACAGATCCAACCTTTGTGATCAAAAACCCTAGTTTCAAAATGGCAATGATGAACACCTTAATTCGACTTTCAGATTCTTGTTTAAACCCCTTTAATTACAAACCAAGCTTCCAGACACCTTATATATGTTTAACAATAACCCTTGAACACTTGTACTAGCATGGAAATCAAAAACATAAAGTTTTTGTGTGTGAGAAAACCTTGCCGTGAGTTGTGATGTCTTTGAGAGAGTTTGTATGTGAAAATTTGCTAGTAAATGATAAGAAATAGAGTGCTTACTTTTTGGTTCCTATTTATAGTGAAATAAGTCCTAGAATACCACTTCTACAAAACAATGAAAGCCCTTGGTGTGTTTCCCTTGTGTAGCTAGTTATGAGAGCCAAGAAGGACCAAGGAAATGGTTTAAAAATGGTTTAGGGCTAGATAGATTAGGGAGCATGTCATACATTGTCCTTACTTTGTGTAAGAAGTGAAAAGACCTTACTAACATGCTTGTCTTATGGTTCTTTCTTTATCTTGTGATCTTGCCATGATCTAGGAACCAAGGGGGACACAAATTGGGTAAAAATGGTTGTTTGATCCATTGGTTAACAACAATGGTTGTTTATTCAAGTTAGTGGAGGTTTAGGGATTTAATTTCAAGTGTATGTGTTATGTATGTATAAATTTTGGTTATGGATGGTTTTAGATAGTAGTTTATGAAGTTTTTGGGTATTATGCGTATTAGTGGGTATTTGTTGAAGTGTAGGTGGGTTTATGGTTTGCCATGCATGCAAAAGTGTAGTTTTATTGCGTTACGTAAACGTTTTAGGTAACCAATAAAAATAAAAAGAGTAAAGTTATAAATTATCATTCTAATAACTTTATAACACTTACTTGACGTAAAAATTTTATTGTTTGATGCCCATTTACATTAAATGCTCATTTTTAGTTTACGCGATTTAACTTAACGATAAAAATTAAAAGTAAACGCGCAAAAGCCTAAAAATAAATAATGGAATAATTGAAGTCGTAAAATGACCTGAAAACATGAAATGTTACAGTCTTCTCCCGTTAGAAGAGCCTTGTCCCCAAGGCTCAAGTCGCGACACTTGACGAAGGTACGGGTTTAGTGAAGAGATGTGGATATTCCTTTTTAAATTGGTCTTTACGTTCCCATGTGAACTCAGGACCCCTCCTAGAGTTTCATCGAACCTTGAAAATTGGGATACGGCTTTGCTTTAACCGTTTGACTTCTTGATCCATGATTTCTATGGGTTCCTCCATAAAACAGAGCTTATCATCAATGCGTAGTCCATCCAACGGAATGGCTAATGGTTCATCGGAATAACATTTCTTCAAGTTAGATACATGAAACGTACTGTAAACCCTGCTCAACTCTTGAGGAAGCTCAAGCTTGTAAGCAAAGGCTCCAACCTTAGCCAACACCTTGAAAGGTCCAAAATACCTAGGGTTTAACTTCCCCTCGTTTTCCAAAACGTACTACCCCTTTCCAAGGTGAAACCTTAATCATGACTCTATCTCCAACTTTAAATTTCACCGGCTTACGCTTTAAGTAGGCATAACTCTTTTGTCGGTCATGAGCGGCTTGAATCCTTTGCTTGATCCGAATGACTTTCTTGGTTGTCTCTTGAACTATTTCTGGACCGGTGAGTTGAACTTCTCTAACCTTGGCCAAACAAACATGTGAATGACACTTTCAACCGTAAAGTGCCTCAAATGATGCAGCCTTGATGTTAGTGTGATAACTATTGTTATATGAAAACTCGACTAATGGAAAATGTTTAACCCAACCATTTACAAAGTCAATCACACAAGCACGTAGCATATCCTCGAGAGTTTTAATAGTCCTCTCGCTTTGTCCATCAGTCTCTGGATGATATGCAGTGCTCATATCCAAGTTAGTACCCAAAGCCTTCTAAAAGGACCTCCAGAAATTTGATGCGAATCTACCGTCACGATCACAAATGATTGAGACGGGTATTCCATACATTGTGACTACCTCCTTTAGGTACATCCTCGCCAAATTCTCCATGGGATCAGTTTTCCTCATTGGTAAGAAGATTGCAGACTTAGTAAGTCGGTCAACAATAACCCAAATAGTGTCATAACCTTGTGACGACTTAGTAAGCTTCATGACAAAATCTATTGTGATATTATCCCACTTCCGTTGAGGTATCTCAGGCTGCACCAACAAACCCGATGGCCTTTGGTGTTCAGCCTTGACCTTAGCACATGTCAAACATTTGCGAACATAGGTGGCGATGTCGGCCTTCATATTGGGCCACCTGTAACACCCCAAAAAATATGACAACGCAGCGGAATACCACATGGGGTGCTACTTCATAATACACAGCGCTAGATACAAGAGAACGACCTCTAAATGTGTCGTTTGTAAAACAATCTCGTTGATTTTCTGAAATCAAAATAATAGTTGTCCCATAATTGCATCACCATGAAAAACTTGAATGTAAAGACTCCAATGCACATCAAATAATCCAAGCATCTAATTCACCTGAGAAAAACATGCTTAAAAGTGTCAACATTAAAGTTGGTGAGTTCATAGATTAGTTTAAATATGAATTTTAACTTTAATAATTGCGTTTTTAACATACGTTTTCGATTAACAAGATAATTAATTTATTAAATATTTTTATTTAATAACTTATGATAATTAAATACAAATTTAATTACTTTGGGTCGGTACGCGTTGTGTTTAAAATTTTAGCGAGGGCATTTCAGTCACCTTCTGACTGTTTCCAGGTCTCGGTCAAAACTGAAAAGTTGTCTGGAATATCATTTCACATCAAATTGCTTTAGAGTCCGAGTCGTGAATACGTGATTTAGATGATCGTTCTTATAAGTCAAGCCAGACCCTAAAAGTCAAAGATTGAAATCGTCATTCAAAATTTCGAAAATTCTCGGATGTTACAGTACCTACCCCTTAAAGAAATCTCGTCCCGAGATTAAATTTTATCCGCTTAGTGTGACTAGGAACAAGACTTAAGATTTACTAAGCCATTTGAACATGACGCTGATAACTTTATTCAGCAATATCTAATGTTTCGACATTTCTTAATATCCATAAATTTCGGCTAGGTTGACCAGGATATCCAATCCATTAGAATATGTATCTTAGAGAAACATCATTACAAGGTTTATTGTTGGTATAAGTGCTTTATGAAGCAAACCTCTTAATAGAGAACACATCAAAGGAGAAAGTGTAGTCGCGTGGTTATGTCTATATAAAGTCATAAATGTCTTAAGGCAGAGTCTCGTTTCTGCTATCTGTAATGTTTGATGATTAATAAATTACTTGGCAGTACTAAATAGTATCAGACTTAAATTGGTGTACTATTGTTCTGCAATGAATCATTCAACTGAAATGCTAATCGACATACGCCCTTTTACTCTTGTTCAAGGTAGGAATTCATCAACTAGTTGATACAGTTTTGTACAATCTGGGACCACTCCATGACCCAACAACACAACCATAACAACGATAACTATAATCAAACGTGATGGATGCATGAGCAACGAGGACATTTCGAGAAACAATATTCCCAGAATATAAGTTTAACAATTGGGAGGAGCTCGCGTAAGAGCTATGCGATAGACGAGATTATGGTACATCAGGTCGTTAGTTGAGGACGAATCTACCCATTCACGTCAAGTATGTTAACAAGTCTGTTAGTTCCACGAACAGTTTACAATACGCAAGGATTTGCATCGCAAAGTAATAACTTAAGAATGTATAGGTAAGCCAAGTGAGGGCCTTAAGATTCCGGCTAGTAGTAAGACACTGATTGTGTCACTAGACCCTTTTAAACGGAATCTGATGATCATTGATTACAGTTCATACCCCTCCACCGTGTCATATCGGATACCATTAACCCACTCATTTATAATTATCTTATTTACAAACAGAAGCGTCCAAATTTATGTAAGTACAAATGAAAACTTATGGTTCGGTGGATTTATAATTTATTGATTTAACTGAAGATGCGTCCCAAGCCTTTCAAATCATTAATTTATAAATCATCCTACTATAATAATTTCCGGTGCAATACTGCGTACTCTCATAACCTTCAAGGTGTTTGACATGACATGCATGTGCCTCCAACTGAGTATGGACGAGTGATTTTTAAAACTCGTCTTTGGAAGCTGGGATAAAAACTACCAGGCGAGATTCAACATAGTAGTTTCAAGAAAATTAATGAGTACGCGGTTAGAGTAAATAAGAAAAGTCTCTATAACGAGTTCAACATAGCGATTACCAAATCAACCCTCCTATTACAGTCCCCCGATACAAGACTTGTAACATTTAATTCCTACATAATCCCATGGTGAACAGAATTATAACGCCATGCGTGTCGAATACGATATTATATAAAGATATGAAGAAAAATAATATCCTAAGACCATTGTTAACCTAACAATGTCTGAGAACGAAGTGAGACATTGCGCAACCACAATGTCTTAAAAATATTCTGGTATTTATATAATAACTCTTATATAAATAAGCGTACGATATACGCCAAGGGAAGCAAGCATATATTATATATATATATATATATATATATATATATATATATATATAAGATATATAAATATATATATATATATTAAAGATATATATATATATATATAATTATATCTATATATATGATGAGTATGATATATAAAGTATATATATATGTATATGTATGTCACATAACACTTAATGCAGCACGAAATGAAAGCACATAACAAGTCCGATATTCACATTGAAAATGTTTGATGTGATGCAATGTTTGTGAAAACGGTTATAGTCTAGGGTAAAATATGCAACCTAATTCTCTATAACCAGTGCTCTAATACCAATCTGTAACACCCCCAACAAATAAGACAATGCATGCTGAATACCACCTTGTGAGCTACTTCATAATTACACAACGCTAGAAACAAGAGAACGACCTCGTACATGGGTTATCGTTTGTAAAACATTCTCGTTGATTTTCTGAAATCAAAATAATAGTTGTCCCATAATTGCATCACCATGAAAAACTTGAATGTAAAGACTCCAATGCACATCAAATAGTCCAAGCATCTAATTCACCTGAGAAAAACATGCTTAAAAGTGTCAACATTAAAGTTGGTGAGTTCATAGATTAGTTAAAATATGAATTGTATTTTCAACAAATATATTTTATCCACTGTGTCCATCACAGTACCATGTAAAAAGTTTATAAAATTAAGCACGACCCATATTTATGACACCAAAACTACCAATATATCCCAAATAATTTTATAAGAATGCAATGGTTAATTTAATGTCACCAAAATTGTACCAATCTTATCCCTAAGATTTTATAAATTAATGCATGACAAAATTTTAGTCCCCAAAAGTGTATCAAATATATAAATTGTCGGGGCCAATTGTCCCACCGTTATCACCTCCAATATAGCTTCTTCATGTCCTGATACATTTTGTTAGAACCCAGATCGATAGAGTATTTTGATTTGTGGGACTCGTGCATGATCACAGTCCTTAGATCACCATTACATGGCAACCAACTCCTGCCATTTAAGCATAGAGTTCCATCGGCACGTGGTTCCAACTTTTCCTTTGGTATATCCTTCCTGATCATACCTCCTACATCTTCGTTCTTGAAGTTTTCTAGTTTATGTGCTTCTATTTAAGCTTCCAAAATTTGTTTGGGAAGATCCAAACCAATAGTCATGACTAAGGCTCGAACTCTTAATGGTTTAATTTGCTCTTTCCTGCTCAAAGCATCAGCAACAACATTTGCTTTCCCCAGGTGATAACGAATCTCACAATCGTAATCACTGAACAACTCTAACCAACGACGTTGCCTTATGTTTAACTCCTTTTGATTAAGAATGTGTTGTAGACTTTTGTGGTCGGTAAACACAGTGCACTTGGTTCTATACAGGTAGTGTCTCTAAATTTTTAGAGCAAACACTACCGATCCAAGTTCCAAATCATGAGTCCTGTAATTCTTCTCACAAATTTTCAATTGGCGTGATGCATAAGCGATTACCTTCTCCTTTTGCATTAATACATCACCCAATCTCTTATGTGAAGCATCGCGATAAACCACAAAATCCTCGCTTCCTTCAGGAAAGCAGATAGGCGCACTTCATAACTTCTGCAATATTAACTGGAAAGTCGCTTCCTCCTGTCACCCAATTCGCACTACTTCCTTTCAGAGTAAGCTTGGTCATTGACTTGGCGATCTTTAAAAATCCTTCAATGAATGTCCCATAATAACCGACAAGACCTAAAAATTGATGTATCTCCATTGGAGTCTTAGGAGATGCCCAATCTTTTATGGATTCGATCATAGCGGGATCCACGTGAATGCCTCTACTATCAATCACGTGGCCGAGAAATTGAACCTTAGGAATCCAAAATTCACATTTAGAGAATTTAGCATACAACTCCTCTTTCTTTAGAAACTCTAAGATTAACTTAAGATGCTCTTCATGTTCTTCCTTGTTCTTTGAATAAATTAGTATATCATCAATAAAGATGATCACAAACTTATCCAAATAGGGTTTGCACACCCGATTCATGAGATCCATAAATATCGCCGATGCGTTTGTATAGACAAATGGCATAACTTGGAATTCGTAATGACCATACCAAGTTCTGAATGCCGTCTTTCGAATATCTTCTTCACGTACCCGAAGCTGATGATAACTCGATCGCAAGTCTATCTTAGAATAAACATTGGATCCTTGTAGTTGATCAAATAAATCGTCGATCATTGGGAGTGGATAACGATTTTTCACAGTTAACTTGTTTAATTCCCAATAGTGGATGCACATTCAAAATGATCCATCCTTCTTTTTGAAAAATAAGACCGAAGCTCCCCAAGGTGAGGAACTAGGTCTTATAAAGCCTTTGTCGGATAGTTCTTGTATTTGCTTCGACAACTCTTTCATTTCGGAAGGAGCCAATCGATAGGGTGCTCGTGCTACAGGTGCAACACCAGGTATCAAATCGATCTGGAATTCCACTAGTCGAGTCGGTGGAAGATCCGGCAAGTTTTCAAGAAATACTTCAGGAAAATCTCAAACGATTGATACGTCCTCAAGTCGCTTCTCCCCCGACTTGTCTTCAGTCTCCTTTGTAGTAACATGTGCCAAAAAGACATGACGTCCTTTTAGCATGTACTACTGTGTTTTAGTGCGCGAGATGATGTTCAAACGAGTCTCGTTTCCTCGGTTGCTTCCGTCACCACAAACGATTAAGGTTTCATTTCCCCAGGGAATACGAACGAGTTTCTCATTACAAACGATGACAACATGGTACTTCGCCAACCAGTCCATACCAATTATAATGTCAAAACTACCAAGTTCTACGGGCATTAAATCAATGTTGAATGGATGATTTAAGAAGTTTAATGTACAACCCCGAATGATAGTGTTTATCCCAATTATTTTCCCATCGGCTAGTTCAACATCATAATAATGGTCTAATGTAGTTGGTGTGATATTAATTAGGGAGCTAAATGCAGTAGATACAAAACTCCTATCAGCACCAGTATCAAATAAGATAAAAGCATAGCGGTTTTTTAGAAGGAACGTACCCGTAATGACATTAGAGTTTGTGTTTGTTCCCGCATTGCCCACCACGTACACTTTTGTTGGAGCATTGCCATTCCCACCTTGATTACCACGGTTTTTGTTCTTCAGCTTTGGGTATTCCCTCTTAAAATGCCCCTGAACACCATACTCATAGCAAGTGCCAACATTCTGAGTCGTTTTGAAGTTCCCACAATTGTTATTATTACCATTGGGACCAGAACTCCTACAGTCACGAGCCAGATGGCCGATCTTCTTGCACTTATTACATCTGGGAGCACATGGTCCTTTGTGGTGATAGTTGCATTTTGTACACAAGGGCAATGATCCTGTGTACTCCCTCTTCTCACCAGGCCCAGTAGTGTAAGCCCTTCCTAGTGTTATGTCTCTTGTTTTGTTGTTGGTACCCCTGATTGTTCCCAGCATTAAACTCCAACTTTCTATTCTGCTCAGCTTGTCTTTCAGAAATAGTGAGGACTTTTTGATCCATCTGATCATTAGCAAACTCAATTACTTTTTCCATTATCTTGGGTTGATATGACATTACATTTTCCTGAATCATATCAGAAAGTCCACCAACATATCTCTCAACTTCATCTGATTCCTCAGGAAACATCCTTCCACACATCAGTACAAGCTCTTGAAAACACAGAGTGTAACTCGCGACATCAGTACCTTTTGCTTTTAGGTTCCAGAGATCAATTTCTAACTTCTTGATTTCACCCCTTGGGCAGTATTTGACTCTCATCATCTTCTTTAGTGTCTTCCAGTCCATAGCATAAGAAACATCTTAAGTAACAGTCTTTATGTGAGAGTTCCACCATGTTAGAGCATTTCCAAGGAAAGTGCAAGTAGCAAACTTAACTTGGTTCTCCACAGCACAGTTGTTGATATGGAACACTGATTCCATCTTCTCGAACCGTTGTGACAACACAACCACTCCTTCAGTACCCTTGAAAGTAAGGGGCTGGTAATTCAGAAAGTCCTTGTACGTACACTCATGTGGAGTGTGTACAGTCCCTCTAATTCCAGTGTCAGAATTGTGGCTTCCGTCGCCATGACCATTAATGCTATTTTGAAGAGTTTCATTATTAACAAGTGCCTCAAACACTCTGGCTTCGATCAGTTGCTCAACAGTAGTAGCTATCATAGGAGCAACAGCCGCAGCAGCAGCAACCCTTGCAACAGCAGTAGAGGTTCTCTTTGGTGGTATATTGTTCTAAATCACAATAGTATAAAAACACGTGAGCTTTGATAAACATCACAACATGACATGGGTACAACATATATAACAAGATTACATCACACAGTGATTATATAACTTGATTGGGATCACAACACATTATAGAATTGAGATCGACATGACATAATACAACACATCATATATAACTGGAAAACATACATGATTGTCTGATACAAGAAATAAATAATACAAATCCTACTGCCACGCTAGCTGGGTATAAAACCCATAATACTTAGCCGACTAACATAATGATAGCTATAAACATGACATGAAAAAGTAAGCCTAGGCACATCTATCAGCGCCCTCAGGATCATCTGCATGAGTCGGATCTCTAGCCTGAAGTGCCTGAATCTGTCCTAGAGCTGCTGACAATTGTCCCTGTAGCAATGAAATACGTGCAACCAATGCCACTATCAATGACTCCTGTGAAGCGATACTAGAATCCTAAATCTGGGTGTGAGTCCTATACGCTTGCAGCTCATGGTGAACTGCCGAACTCAATCCCACTGACTATGCCCAAGCCTCTCGAGAAACTAAAACCTCCTACTCCATCAACAACACAGTCTCCTGGTGAAACTCTTTGTCCTCGATCAATACGTCGACTCTCTATGATAGCGAGTCTGTCTGTCTTGAGCATCCTCGACCAGGGCATAAAGATCCTGAGTGTCCTCCTCCCGAACCTCAGCAAGCTCGGTCCCTCTAGCGTTGACCCCTTCCAGGGTCGTTGGTGCTACCTCCTCAACAGCCTCTGCTAGGTCTACCCAGACATCCCTAATGCCATAGCCGACCTCCTCGGCTCTATGACGTCTGGTCTCGGCATCCAAAGTGTCGATAAACCCATAGTCTGCTCTATGACCTCTAGTAGGTCTAGCAGCAGCAGTCAAACTCTCCCCCACCTTAAACCTCGGTGTGAGAGCATTCAGACATAACCTCTTACGAGGTGGTAACTTGACTATGGGAATATCCTCCTTACGGTCAACTGGTGGTGGTATGAATAGTGATGCTGGTAGTGGTGGTAGTGGTGGTGATGGTAATGGTAATGATGTGGGTACAGGTGGTGGAAAATATAGTGATGATGGTAGAGGTGGTAGTGGTGGTGAGGAATGTAGTGGATGGTGATGAGGCTCTCAATCTACCCATGGCAGCTCCGAAGCCTCAAGGTGCACGCACATGGTTAGGGCTACCATATGGGTGAGGTACTCTAGGAAGTGACGATGATGGAAGTATAGGTGCATCCAAACACCTATCAAGGCGTTCCTCTGCAGAGGGTGGTGATAGTGAGATGAGTGGTGATGGTGGTGGTGTAGGTAAGGCAAGAAGTCTTTCGACCTCCGCCTTTAATGGAAAAAGCAGAGGTGCCTAGGGTCGGATAGATATCCTAGCCCCCAGAGGAGTAGTATGATCAGCAGGTGGTGGTGGTGGTGGTGGTGTCACCGCAGACTCTTTAGTCTCGAACGACTATGTCTCCTCAGAAAAGGGAACAGGGCCAACAACGGGTGCAACGACATAGTCAGCCGGAGCCAAATTCTCCTCCTCCTCCTCCGAAGCCTCCTCCTTTTCCTCATCATCATTAGAGGAGTCATCATCATCATCGTCGTCACCTCCATCAGCTGGATAGTCTATTGGACCATCCTCAGAGTCCTCCTCGGGATCCGAGTCAGCAACGTACCCTAGAGACATGGCAATGGGTGAGGCATAATCAGTGCAAGGCTCATCCTCAGAAACGATCTCCTCCTCGTCTGGTAGCTCAGGTCCTGGGTTGAACTCTGGTAACAATGGTGCCTGCTCTGGCTCCTCAGGGGCAGGCACGTAATCTAGTGATGTCGGTGCAGCCTCTGGTAAGTCAGGCTCCTGGAGTCCAAACAAGTCCATAGCCCAAGCTAGCGGGTCTCCGTGAGATGATATAGATGTATACCTAACCTCGGATGATGTTGAATCTGATGACATTACTGAATCTGTAACACTCAAACAGAGTTTACATTAGTACATATATAAGACCAATAATAATATACTTAATATATTATAAACACGCATGTGAACCATGCAATATCTAGTATATCCAACTAATGCAACAAGTAATGTATGAATAAATGTCCCATGAAAATCCCTTTGTATGATGCAATGTTTGAAAACGGTTATAGTCCAAGTAAAAATATTTGACCTGGTTCTCTATAAACTTGACTCTAGATACTAATCTGTAACACCCCAAATAGGGTTGCAGCGGAATAATATGTCCGGGAGCATTACTTCATAGATCAATAGCACAAGATATGAGAACGACCTCTAAAAGAGTCGTTTGAAATACAATACATTGGATTTATTAAAATTGTTTAATACAAAGCACACCGGCTTAAATTGTTCAACATTTAAATAACAGAGATTTTAGATCATAACAAATATCCCAAGATGTAATGACTCTAAATCTTTTATGCATGACTCCCCAAAAGAATATCCCCAATGTATCCTTAGCACCTCGTGCCTCATTGACCTGAGAAAACATGCTTAAAAACGTCAACATAAAGTTGGTGAATTCACAGGTTTATGTAAAATATAATGTAGGACCGCAAGATTTTCCCCGTGATAATGCAACAGATGCAGACATCACAAAATGTAATTACGTTTCCCTAAGCTCATGACACTGAAGCTCGACATGTATGAATTGCAATATAAATTGCCTGCATTGCCGTTGATGATGTTCTAATCCGCAACATCCCAAATCCGACATGGTATATGTAACATCCGAGAATTTTTGAATCTTTGAATGACGATTTCAATCGTTGACTTTTAGGATCTGGCTTAACTTATAAGAATGAACATCTAAAGCATGTTTTCATTATTCGGACTCTAAAGCAATTTGATGTAAAACGACATTCCTGACAACTTTTTAGTTTTGACCGAGACCCGAAAACAGTCAGAAGGTGACTGAAATGCCCTCGCAAGATTTTAGGATCAAAAACGAGTACCGTCACAAAAATAATTAAATTATATTTAATTATCACGTTTTATTATATAAAAATATTTAATAAAATACTTAGCAATTTAATTAAAAGCGTTTGTTGAGAACGCGAAGATTCGAGTTGAAATCTATTTTTTTTTCTTTTCTATTTCGGACGAGACGTAACCGGTTCATTAAATAAATAACGAATATTTTTATAAATGTTATGAAAATATTTGTGAAATACTATCAAATAAATACTCATTTTTATCAGAAAAATGATTTGGAAAACAATGGCGCAAGTTTCGTGCGTTGATTCATCCGTTAAGTCGCTCAAACGAGACCCGAGCCAATATTTTATAAAAGTTTCCCAAAATTTCACATTTTGGTCCCTCTAGTAATATTTATAATTTGTACCCTAAACTATATTTAACTTGCCATTTTTTTATATAACTTCTTTTTATATATACACATCAAAGCATTAGGGTTTCATTTTTTTTATAAACCAACACATACATATCTCTCTCAATAATTTCCTGCCACAGTTTCCGGCCAAACTCCGACGAGCCCACAACCAACCCGATCCGCTCTACTCCACTCCGATCTACCCGACCCACCATAGATCCACCATCTATATCATCATCTCCTCTTTTTCGGCGTGTTTCCGGCGAGCTCCGGTCAACAGCCGGCACACCACCACACCTCGTCACCACCACTCTCGTCTCCATCATCGGCCACCAACTAACGCCTTAGTCAACACCACCATGGCTGCCAGCTTGTCACCATCTCTGAACCATCACCCTCTCCACCACGACACCACCACAGCCACGCTGTTATCATCACCGTCGCATCATCATCATCTTCGAAACCACCACCACCTCCAGCCGCCACCCACGTAGGGTGCGTGTGGTTTCTTAGCCGCACCTAAAAACCAAGGTTGCGTTTTGGTTTAACATAAACAATTAGGGTGTGTATGGTTTTGCAGAAGCAAAAGGGTGCATTGGGTTGATATAGCACCAACAAGGGTGCGCTGGTTTGGCTGCGAACCACCACAAGGGTGTTTGTTTTGGTGGTCAACCCACCACAAGGG
>BQNB010072586.1:8839-32391 GCA_026074375.1 Tanacetum coccineum
AGTTTCCTTTTTTAAAACCAAGGTATTCTTTTGAACTAAGGTTTGCAAAAGTCTACAAGGCTTTTTCATCGAAAGTTCATACGTCTCGATTATTATTCTCTGGATGGGGTGTCAAAAGCCTTAGCACTTACCCGATGACGGTGGGATGCTAGAGAAGAAAGTCATTCATGGGACAAGTGAACCAACGATGTCTTAGCTAAAGAGGTTTTTGTTTGCTTTGAGTTGTGATTCTACTAAGTGATTAACATATTAGCCCAAAAGGCCCATGTGTAAAGCTTGGTCGGATTTCAACTATCTAAATATGTGGATTTAATGGTTTAAATTAATTTGAACACACACACCTAAATATATGATATATGTCGGGAAGAAAATTTCACAAGTTGCAATTATAAGTAGTCTTAGCATCTTAGCTCGTGATTAACGGTGATCTTATTTTTAAACTTAGTATGGGTAAAGTAAAAAATCGGGGATGATGAAGTTATCTTTTAGACACTTAATAGTGCTTTTTATTCCATGATCCTAAAAGTTACCAATGTGGTAATGAAAACAATACATTATGTCTTTTGTAAATAAATAACGATAGTTGTAGTTAGGTAGTTTATTATCAAGGAAAAAAATCATAAAAAGAAAAAAGAAAAAGTTTTGAAAATGGGAAATCGGGTGTTTTATAACTTGTGACTTAGAAATTTTCCCAGCAAAAGTCTTTTCTACTTATTAAAGGATTAGTTTGGGGAAAATTTCTTAAGTATTTGGTTATAAGGCATGTGATATTGCGTGAGGACACACAATCGTTTAGTTTGTTGGGATTTTGTAAGTGTAGAATACCACATTCCGTTATTGCTTAAAAAGGCCCAATTTAACCCTTAACAGGGACCAAAAATGGCAAAATATGGCTTGTATTTGTGTTTTTGTTTATGTGTGCAGGTACGGATTAGATCGAAAATCTCAAGGAAAACAATTCCAAATACGGGCAAGCACAGACTCGGAGAGAACGAAGAGTGCACAAAAGCCGAAAGCAAACACAAAGAAAAGTCAACCCTTAGTCAACCAGAAAGGAAAGTCCAAACAGTGGTCTCGTCAAATACAAAAGGCTAAAACCCAAAAATAATCCACTTTAGTCCTCCAAGTTTCAAAAAAACTCACAATTGGTCCCTAAACTCTTATTGGGCCTCAAAACCCTAAATAACCCTACCCGGATACCAAATACAATCCAAAAGCCCAAACCATAAGCCCAAAATCCTAGCCCATTTCTTTTTTTATATACCACAGGGACCTAAAATGCCAATTGCCAAAGTCATTTTACACTATATCTTGGGATAAATAATGACAAGGACTGAATTTGCAATTTCCTCAAAGATTAAAAAACGAATTCAGTTAAAAAAAAAGGCGCAACAAGGGTGTGCAATACTTCAACCATCGTTCCCCTATTTCACCCAGGGTAACATCAAGGGATCGCAAGTCCTCAATCAAGGGGTCCAAAAGGACTATTCAAGAGCTCGTTAAACAAGATGGCAAGGAGAGATCAGTCAATTAAGGATTTCATTAGCTCACTCTCAGCTCAAGGCACGTGTTGAGAGGAAAAAGCACAAAGGGACATGGGTTTTGCAAAAACATACTCAGTAAACAAAACACAATTTAGTCTCAAACGGATTGCACTGCTGGCAAATCGTGTGAGCTTCAGTAGTGATCCTATACGGTGGACAAGAGGAATCAATGGATTAAT
This sequence comes from Tanacetum coccineum, assembly GCA_026074375.1. Lineage (NCBI taxonomy): Eukaryota > Viridiplantae > Streptophyta > Magnoliopsida > Asterales > Asteraceae > Tanacetum > Tanacetum coccineum. The sequence goes on from BQNB010072586.1 coordinate 10,563, forward strand.
GAATGATAAGGAATGATGTTGATAGGCTGGTCTAAAAGATTTGAGGCCTTAGAAGGGTATATGGGCATATATAAAAGGTGCCCTCATTATCACACATTCACACACGTAGTATTTTTTGTAGCTTATTGTAGTTTTTATTGCTTATTGTAATTCTCTATTTTTATAAAGCTTTTCTAGTGGAATTTTCTCTTTTCACATTGTTACATCAGCAGCTTCTCTTAATATAAATCAAGTTTGTTTTAATATTGTCTTTTAATCTTTTAAGATCTAAAATGTCTTATAATAGTCAATAGCTCTATAAGCTTATTTTAAGCTGACTATAAGCTATCTTTGAGTCTATAAGCTCATTGATTTGAGCTCAATTGATCTTAAATCTTACATAAACTTAATTAACAAGCTTAAAAATTCTATTTACCTTAACTTGTGGATTTAAGCTTTTGGAAGGAGATCTAGAAATGGAAGAGATCTCAAGGACTTTACTCCTAGCTTATTTATAAGCTAGGAGAGCTTGTAGCAAAGCTCTAAGAGCCATTATGCTTCTGATAAGCTGAAGCTCTAGTAAGTTTCTTTTTAATTTCCTTGCTTTTAAATTCTAGCTTAAATAGTTGTCTTATTGCTTTATAACTTAGATCTGCTTATTTGCTTAAAGTAGTAGCTTATTTGTGCTTATTTCTACTTAATATTGCTTATTAGACTATATTGATCATCTGTTTTTAGCTAGCTAGTTATAAAATATTAGTGTTTTAATATATGTCATTGATAGCTATAAAAGTAAAAAAATATAGTAGCCTGTGTCTTAGATCTTAAATTTAGATTAATACTAATTGTGTAAATTGTGTTTAAATAAGTTGATATAAGCCCCTAGGTTATAGCTGGTAGTTTAGTTTTCAATAAGTAAATTTTAGTTTTAACAGCATGAATCAATTCTGTTAAAGTGATAAAGGTGGTGTTTGTTTTAAACTATCTTAACCTTTTAAAAATCAAGTGTTCTTGTGCAATTCATTTGAGTTAGTTGTGTCATCATTTTAAACTGATAGATTAAGAGTTTTTAGAGTTTAGTTTTCAATATTTCTAAAGTTATGGTTTAATTTTGGTAATTTAACACCAGGGCAATTTTACCTTTCTGTTTAAGCTTGAGAAATTTTATCTAAGCTTCCAAGGCTCAAAGTAAGATCTTGCTACTGCATTTTGTTTTAGCTATCTATTGAGTATAGTTTTGTGCTAGTACTAATCCTCAAGGTTACTGCACTATTGGGTTATTTTTCATTGTGTCGAATTGCATCAGTAGGAATTAGATGTTCCTGCTGTCACTTTTTAGCTTAATTTTTAGCTTTTAATTGTAGGATTTAGAGCTCCATTTTCTTATAGCTTATAGCTTAGTATAGAATAGGCTTTAATTTTCATTTTAAATCTCATTTGCTTTAGTACAATTTAGCTTAAAAGTCACTAAAAAACCAAAAGTACAAAAACAGTTGCAGTTAAGATTTAGCTTCTAAATTTTGATTTCTAGTTTAGAATGTTTGATTTTATGATTTGGATTTATAGTCCACAAGTAGTTTAGCTAGTTTGCAAAGGCTTAAGGTCTGAAATTGCTTTTTGAGCATTTGAGCTTATATAGTTTTTGAGCTTATTGCCTTGTTTCCTGAGTTTACTACTTTCATCATCATTTTCAATTATCTTTAAGTGTTTTCAGTTCAAAGTTCTTTTCATAATCAGCTTAAGCAAATCATAAGCTTAATTTGAGTAGTTTATAGCTGATTTAGTGAAACCTTAGGCAAAGGGCCCCTTTCTGCAACAACTTATTGATAAGCTGATTAAAAGCTTATTAGTGGTTTTCAGCTAGTGTTCTCTTCATTAAAAGTGCTTAATTTTGTGTCCTTTTTAAGTCCTAATATTCAGTTTTTCATAAAAAGCAAAAATAAAAAAAAGGCAAAAAGGGGGTTAACCACATTTGAACCTGAGACCTCACCTACACAAAAACCACACGCTTACCACTTCTCCTTGGGACTTGTCCACATGTTCCTACTTTGCTTCTACAAATAGTTAACCCGTTTTTTATTTCTTATTTTTTTTTAAAAAAGTAGTAGCTTTTCATTGGGCTTATAGAGCTTTATTTGTTAAGCTGAAGCTCCTTCCTTTTAATTTTCCTAACTTCCTAGTTGCATTTTAGATTTTTTTCTGTTTTTTTGGTAATTTTTTCATTAAGTTTTGTATTTTTTTTATCATTTGTTTATCTTATTATTTTCGTAAAAAGCCAATTAAAATAGAAAAATGTTTTAAAAATTTACAAAAAATTGAGTTTTGGGTTTATAAAATAGCTTTTAGTTTTTACTTAAAGAAAAATCATTTTACCCTCTTTTTTGATTTTCATTTTCATTTTTTAGGCTTTTATTTTTAATTTTAAAATAGGAATTTTAATTTTTTAAATTAGTTAAAATAATAGTTTTCTTTGATTTTATAGTATTTTAGATTTTTATAAGCTTAAAATTTATTTTTCCCTATTTTTAGGACATTTTTACTATTTTTTAGAATTTCAAATTTAGATTTATATAGGATTTTTATTACATATAAAAAAAATTCAAAATATAATCAAAAAAATATTTTTCTTTTTCCTAAAAATTTTATTTTGTCTTATTTTAGGTTAGAAAATTTAAGTTTGCATTTTTTAGGAATTTAATTTTGATATTTTTACTTGCTTATTGTCGCGTTTTATTGAGTTCACTGTTTACTTTTTTTAGTGTTTATTGACTTTAAATTGTTCATTTTTACTTGTTGCTCGTTTTTGGTAGTTATAGATCATTAAAAATATCTTTTGCTTTCATTCAACATTCATAATCGAGCTTAATAAAGTGGTTTCAATTGCACACAGTCGTTGGGGATAGGAAATTACCCGGGTGATTATCGTACCCGGTGTAATATACGTATTATATTCTTTTAATTTTTAATTTTTAAGTGTGAATTTTAATCAAGGGTTAACTGGTATATTTTCTAAATTGGCTCTTTGGTATAATTATTATAGGATTTTATTTTTTAATGTGTGTATAAAAACTTCCAAAACCAATTTTTGACTTAGAGAATCATGAGAGGCTTATAGTAGATTTAATTAAGGTTTATGAGAGCTTATTGACTAATTATAAGACATTTTTAGATCTTAAAAGATTAAAAGGAAAAGATTAAACAAAACTTGATTTATATTAAGAAGAGATGCTGCTGTTTAAAATATAGAAAGAGAAATTACACTTAGAAAGCTTTTAAAAATAGTGAATTACAATAAGCAATATAAAACATAACAATAGCTACTATAATACTATGTGTGGAATGTGTGATAATGAGGAACCTTTTAAGTTGCACTTCTAGATCCTTATAGGCTCTAATCTGTTAGGACGCGACTATCAAATCATCCCTTGATCATTCATAATCATTGATTATTCTTGTTCCACCGTTGGGATCACTTATGAGCTCACACGGATTGCCAGCGTGGCAATCCGTTTGAGACTCATTTGTGCTTGTTTACTGAGTGTAATTAGTGCAAAACCCACGTCCCTTTGTGCTTTCTCCTCGTCACACGTGGCTTGAGCTTGAGAGTGAGCTAATGAAATCCTTTGATTTGACTGATCTATCCCTGCCATCTTGTTAACGAGCTCTTGAATTGTCCTTTTTGACCCTTGATTGAGACTTGCCCCTTGATTTACCCTGGGTGAAAGATGGGGACGATGGGTGAATAGTGCCACACCCTTGGCGCCTTTTTTCTTTTTTAACTGAATTCGTTTTTTAATCTTTGAGGAAATTGCAAATTCAGTCCTTGTCATTATTTATCCCAAGATATAGTGTAAAATGACTTTGGCAATTGGCATTTTAGGTCCCTGTGGTTTATAAAAAAGAAATGGGCTAGGATTTTGGGCTTATGGTTTGGGCTTTTGGGCTTTTGAATTGTATTTGGTATCCGGGTAGGGTTATTTAGGGTTTTGAGGCCCAATAAGAGTTTAGGGACCAATTGTGAGTTTTTCTGAAACTTGGAGGACTAAAGTGGATTATTTTTGGGTTTTGTCTTTTGTAGTTGACCACTGTTTGACTTTCCTTTGACTGTTTGACTGAGGGTTGACTTTTCTTTGGCTTTGCTTCCGGCTTTTGTGCACTCTTCCGTTCTCGTGTCCGTGCTTGCCCGTTTTTGATTGTTTTCTTGTGATTTTTGATATATCCGTACCTGCACACACAAAACACAAATACAAGCATATTTTTGCCATTTTTGGTCTGTTTTGGGTTTAATTGGGTCTTTTTAAGCAATAACGGATATGTGTATTTTGCACATATCAGGGAACTTTGACTTTCTTTACAATTATGTGTTTTGGTCTAGGACCCAAAATGGATTTTTGAAAAGTCATAGTTTTCTCATATCCAGGTGTAACTGGGGGCGGTCTCATATTTATTTTGGGGGCCGTCGGATCATTAAGGGGGCCGCCTATAATTATGGGACCTCCATCAGAACACGTCTTTTTCTGAGCTTTCACAAATTTTATTTCCTTAGTTCCACTAGATGATGCTTCAAATGAATTAAACCCTAAACCTAATTTATCACCGGAGGGTTTTTGATTAAATAACATTTCATTTAAGTAATGTGTACTCTATTCAAATTTGTTTAATCTAATAGATTCTTCTTTGAGCTTTTCATTTTTAATTTTATGTGTATGACACTTTACAATCGAGATCAACTCCCTTGTTTTTCTCGAGTGTGGATAATCTATCTTTTAATTCTCTAAGCTCGTTTTCTAGACTATTTCTAATAGCTTTTAATCTTTTGTTCTTAGTGATTATTATTAAACTCATTTTGCATAATTTATCATATTCATTTCTCTAATTGCTAAAATCATCAATTGATGAGATTTTCATCACTAAAGTAAGAAGGTTCGGAATCTATACCTCATTTGGTGCTTGAGCTACAAGACATGTCTCGTCTTGGATCTTTTCATCATCTTCTTCACCGCTATCGCTCCAAGAACCTCCAACAAATGTTCTTTGGTTCTTGTCTCTCGGTGGCTTTGTCTCTTGGTGGCTTTGGACATTCTCCAATAAGATGATTTGGATCTCCGCATCTAAAGCACTTCCTTTTACTTTTGTCGTTTTTGTCGTCTCGGCTTCTTTGAAGGTCTCTTTTTGGTCGTTCTGAGGTTGTTCACGAAAAAACTACCTCTTCTCTTAAAGAACTTCTTGAAGTCTCTTACCGCCATGGCGTACTCTTCGTCTTCACTACCGGAAGTCGAACACTCTTCATCACTAGATTCTTTTTTAGCCTTTAAAGCAAGAGATTTTCTTTCAACTTTTTCTTTGACTTTTTCGGAATCTTTCTTGATGATCATCTCATGGTTTTTGAGGTTTTCAATGAGCTCATCAAGAGACAGTGATGTTAAGTCTTTCGAATCTTCAATCATCAGGACCTTTGCTCTCCATTTAGGATGTAGAGCCCTAAGAAACTTCCTTACGTAGTTCTTACTAGAATAACCTTCATCAAGAGCTTTAAGACTAGTAATAATGTTATAATATAGCTAAAGCACTATCTATAGATTCGTCTTCGGAAATGACGAATTGTTCATATTGTTGAACCAAAAGGTCGATCTTATTATCTTTGACTTGGCTATTACCTTGATGGGTGATTAACAAAGTTTTCCAAATTTCTTTTGTCGTATTACACATGAAAATTCGTTCATATTCTTTTCTAGGCAAAGCATTGTAAATAACCATTTTGGCTTCATTATTTTTCGCAAGCCTTCTTTTAAGATCATCAGTTTGTTTTTCAAAAGGGACAACCTTCAATAAAGTTGGTTTCACAGATTGTGAATATAGGTTGAAAATCACCATTGGTAATAACATGCCAAAGATCTAGATCTTTTGATTTAACATATGTCTCGAATCTATTTTTCCAATAAATAAAACTATCACTTTCAAAAAGTGATGGTCTTTGCATAGATTGCCCTTCTAGATATTTGTCGGAATCCATAGATCGATCCAAGCTTTAAAATACAATATATTTTAAAGATCTTGAGTGACCTTGCTCTGATACCAGTTGTAGGAAACTAGAAGGGGGTTGAATAGTTTAATGGTTAATTTACCGTTTTATAAACTTTGCTTAGAAAATTGTTAGATTCGAGTTATATGTCAGTCAATCAACAATATGAATCAAAACGAAATATCTAATATAATGAACTAAGTAAGCAATAACAATATGAAATGAGAAAGAACGATCAAACCAAGACACCAAAGATTTATTGTGGTTCGCAACGAAGCACCTCTTCGTTCCTACTCATCCCGGGTACTCCCTGAGATTTGTCTGTAAGGCTCAACTTTAGGCGGAGGGAAAAACGTTTACAGGTGCTTCTTTTCTTTTCAGACACTAAGCTAGATGTCGAAGTCCTAATCTTAGCTTAGCACCAATCTAATGACTTCCACTAAGTCTTTACACCACTTACAAGATATATATACCATTGGATTGAACACATCCAAATCTCACCAAATAACAAATTTTTTACACACTTAGATCTACACAATCAATTTTACACAACAACACAAATATATGTAATAAGAGATTTGATGATCTTGAGGAGGAAGAGATAGTTCACTTGATAATAATTCGAATATAGAAGAATACGATTGTTTCTTCTCTTGCACTCTTGATTGAAGAAGAAGAAGATGAAGGGTGGAGAAGGAATTAATCAATTGAAACATGATCAAGATATGTTAGTGATCAAAGATATGTCGTGTTTTAGAAAGAAAGAAGATGGGAGAGAATAAACAATCGAAAAAATAAATGGCAGAGGGTTTTTGTTTTCAGATGGGTGAACCAGTTGTATTTATAGGGGACAAAAAATAACCGTTGCTGGTGGCGGTCCTGGCGGTCCCTTATATATAAGGGGGCCGCCAGGCCTAAAAGGGGGCCGCCACTAGACTCTGCTCCCTTTTTTGTCTTTGTGATGAAGGTTGTATTCTGTTATATAAACATTCTTATTTCTGGGGGGAAAATTTGAATTTCAAATTTTTTGTTTTTATAAAACATTTCTTTTTTAATGATAATTAAATATTTTGTTTTTATATTTTTATAAAAAACCACATTTGTAGTAATGTAAGGTTTAAGGAAAATATTCTTATTGATCACTATCTAATGTTTAATAATTTGTTTATCCATACCTTAAGTGATTAATCTTAGAAATAGGAAATTTTATTATTATAATTTATAAACGTTAATTTTATGTAATGGTTTTTCACTTATGTTACTTATCAAACATTGAGAGGTCGAAAAATATAAATAACGTTTTTAGACATTATTTGTATTAACAGCTTCCATTTCCAAAGCCTCCAAGAGACCAAAAATCAACATCATTCCACCAAAACAATTGTTTGTGGATTTAACCCAATATGACAAAAACTCCATCACCCAAACTTTAATTCTCATCACCTAGTGCTCCTAATGCACCCTCCAAAACACCATCAACCAAAGATACTTCTTCATCCTAAATTGACTACATACCCAAATTACCAACCTCATCAACATCAGTTTCACCCAATGGTTACTTGAACCCACCAACATCTCCTCCTCCAAGAGTTTCTCCACCACCTCCAACTCAAGAAAATGCATCAATGGACATCACTCTCACCCTTTCACTAATTACCCCACTTGATGTCTAATTTGATACTCCATCACCTTCACCACCTATCTTTGGTCATCCCATTCCTTGGAACCTTCTTGAGGCACATGGAGATTCATGTTTGTGTTGCATTCACAATCGTACTCTCATATTTAGATTGAGAGATGAACTCAAATATATGTTTTCATATATTGAACATATGCTCTCACAACCACCAACAACCATCATCCAACCACCTCACCTTCAATCTTCCTTAAACTAAACATACTTATTGTTTTAGTTTCTCAAATAATTGTCCATCCACCATTTTGCAAGCAATTCATATGGAGCTTTACTAGTTATAGGACTTTTTGTAGTTTAAAAAAACTGCATGTATGTTAGCATGTTATTTATTTTCCTTATGTATGCATGAGTGTGGTTCACATACTATTTTACTTTTAATGGATGATTATTGTTGGTTGCATTATTATTATGCCATATTTTTCCTTCTTGCTACATGTTAGAAATATTTGTATTGTTCTAACTCATTTTTGTAGCTAAGAAACCATAGCTCGATTCCTTGGTGCCCTCGAACGAGGGGGAGCACACGTCAAGGGGGAGCATTTATTCTGTCGATTTTACTAGCAATTCTCGATGATACATGTTTGATAAGTGTGACCGTAAACATTGTACAAGCACACAAAGCATGTTTTTTTTGTATATTTAGTCACATACAATTAAGCATAAAGTGGCCAAAAGTGTTAATAAGTGTGACCATATAGTGTTTAAAGTGAATAAAAGTGTATTTTGTGTGACTATTGTTCATCCGATGGCCACATGAATGTTATGTTTATGTGGCCTCTTGTAATATATATTCACACAAAGCATGTTTGTTTTGGGTATTTAGTCACATACAATTAAGCATAAAGTGGCCAAAAGTGTTCATAAGTGTGACCATATGCTGTTTAAAGTGAAGAAATGTGTATTTTGTGTGACTATTGATCATCCAATGGCCACATGAATTTTATGTTTGTGTGGCCTTTTGTAATATTTAGTCACATAAAGCATGTTTTTTTTTTGTATTTAGTCACATACAAATTAAGATTTAAAGTGGCCAAAAGTGTTAATAAGTGTGACAAATATGCTTTTTAAAAAGTGAAAGAATGTGTATTTTGTGTGACTATTTGATTAATCTAATGGTCACTTGATATTTTTGTTTTGTGTGCACTTTTGTAATATTTAGTACACAAGACAGGTTTGTTTTAGGGTATTTAGTCATCATACAAATTAAGTCATACAAGTGCCATAAGTGTTAATAGTAGTGAACCATATGCTATTTAAAGTGAAGAAATGTGTATGTTTGTGTGACTATTTTTCATCCAATGGCCCACATTAAGGTCTTATGTTTGTGTGGCCTTCTGTAAGATTTAGTCACACAAAGCATGTTTTTATTATTTAGTCACTACAATTAAGCCTTAAAGTGGCCAAAAGTGTCAATAAGTGTGACCATTGCTGTTTAAAGTGAAGAATCTGTATATTTTATGATGAATATTAATCATCGATATTTTGGCCACATGAATTTGATTTTTTTGTTTGTGTGGACATTTGTAATATTTAGTCACACAAAGCATATTTTTTTTGGGTATTCAGTCACATACAATTAAGCATAAAATGGCCAGAATTGTTAATAAGTGTGACCATATGCTGTTTAAAGTGAAGAAATGTGTATTTTGTGTGACTATTGATCATCCAATGGTCACATGAATTTTATGTTTGTGTGGCCTTTTAAAATATTTAGTCACACAAAGCATGTTTGTTTTAGGTATTTAGTCACATACAATTAAGCATAAAGTGGCCATAAGTGTTAATAAGTGTGACCATATGCTATTTAAAGTGAAGAAATGTGTATTTTGTGTGACTATTGATCATCTAATGGCCACATGAATTTTATGTTTGTGTGGCCTTTTGTAATATTTAGTCACGCAAAGCATGTTTTTTGGGTGTATTTAGTCACATACAATTAAGCATAAAGTGACCAAAAGTGTTAATAAGTGTGACCATATGTTGTTTAAAGTGACGAAATGTGTATTTTGTGTGACTATTGATCATCTAATGGTCACATGAATTTTATGTTTGTATGGCCTTTTGTAATATTTAGTCACACAAAGCATGCTTTTTTTAGGTATTTAGTCACATACAATTAAGCATAAAGTGGCCAAACGTGTTAATAAGTGTGACTATATGCTGTTTATAGTGAAGAAATGTGTATTTTGTGTGACTATTGATCATCCAATGGCTACATGAATTTTATGTTTGTGTGGCCTTTTGTAATATTTAGTCACACAAAGCATGTTTTTTTGTATTTAGTCACATACAATTAAACATAAAGTGGCTAAAAGTGTCAACAAATATTACCCGCATATTTACCACAATATTACAGGTCAAACCATAGTAAAATAATTTACAAAATGTGCATAACAGATTAATTCAAATTAAACTTCGTAAAATATCAATCAAACATTCGAATTACAAGTTCAAGATAACAAAATGTCTACGATGCTAATACCCGATATCCTACTACAAATATTTAACAGTTACTAGGTAGAAAGGGGATGTCTAAGATGCTAATATCCGATATCCAGCAGATTGAGGAAACGGTTTAGCAGTTGAAAGAAGAGACTCTAGCAGAGCATCAAAACTCATGTTTGTCACAGTGAAGAGACTTAAGACGAGATGTCATATATATGAAGAATCAATTTAAAGCATGTTTTATATGTAAACTTTTTACACAAAGTGAGGCAGATGACCCAAGATTCGAGAGCAAGCTAGCCAATGAAGGCAACTAGCGAATTTTCTTGAGACATGTTTGATTTTTGAAGCTCCACTTTTTTAGAAGTTTTCACAATGGGCTTTAAGCATGACCTTCTGGCAGAGACTGGAAAAAAACAACAAACATCCAGATGTCAATTAGTTTAGACAGCTACTATAACTGTGATAAATACAGTTTATGCAAAAAACACGGTTTACATGCTCTTTGTGAGAGGAAACACGTACCTACTATACAGAAGCATATAGGCTCCCTGCGAGAGCACTTCATCCAATTCAACTCTACCCACCTGCAAGATATTGTGAGTTTAGAAACGAGTGTAAAGCCAGCTGAATGCGTGCATTGAATTTAAATATAAGTTGGGTGATTATTAGGTAGCATTTGGTTTGCACCAAGGAGTCACAAGTGTGGGTTTTGAGAAGGGATGGGAATGGGAATGGGTTTCTAAACCCCATTGTGGGTATGATGTATGCCTAAGTTTATGGGTATGAAATGCATTTTTTCAAACCCATACAAATCCAAACACTATCAAATCGTGTACGCCCTCAGTAATGCAGAAAAATCCATAAAGAAATTCAAGGGTTCAGAAAAAGCCCTACTTTTCCCATAATCAGATGCCTCTTATGATAATTCCATAATAACATAACAGAAATCTGGATTTAAATATATGTGCGAGTAGACACTATCGGTATAAACATCTAAGATAAGCCTAGAAGTTGATTTTTATACTTAGTTAAGTACAGAGCTCTTTACAAAACAAGACATGTTAAATACTTCACACACACAGGAGACTTCTACCTTTGCAGTCATACGATTCGGATACCGGATTTCCAGAGTAGACATTAATGTCAAAACAAATGTAATGACCAAAATATGATGCATTCAGCATGTCCACATGAACAACAACTCCATATAGCATGTACTTATCATTGCCATCTGCGGCTTCACTCATGTAAGGACTGAGATCTAGAGTCTCTGGAAACGCCACCCTCTTATTAAGTTTTCTGAATCTCCCACTCTGTACACAAAATAAAAATACTAAGAATCGCCAATTAACAATTATAAACATCAATTAATAAGATGACAAATTGTATACAGAAGTAAAATGACTGATTGCACGAACCTGAAACCTCTTTAACGCAATTTTGAGAATATTTGGAGCCATGTTGATGTTTAGCCGCTTCCATGCTAATACATAGTCGTTACACATGTGCATTAATAGTCCAGACAGTAGTAAGCTGACAATTCTAGCAAAATGAGCAAAAGCAAAAAACACAATTTATTGTTGATAGATAAACAGATAACTTTAACAAGGCATTAAGAAGTTGAGCAACCATCTCAATTATATAAAGCATGCAAAATCAAAACAAAGCAACGTAAAAAGAGGATCATTCTGTCAGATTGGTGGAGCATAATTGACTCAATAAAAAAACTTCATTATTTGCAGCCAGTATACTTCAGTTACCTACATCTCTTATAAGAAAAGGGCATATACCATACATTCATCTCCAAAATTCTACCACCATCTGATAAATTCAATCTTCCACATACCCCGCCAATATTTTTTCTTCTTTTGTAAAAAGAGTTTGTTTTATTTCATTCTCAATCTTTTTTCCATTAAAGACACATAAGAAAATCAATAGGAAACTCTCCATTGACTTTACCTTTAATGAGTTTATATTCATATGGACCAAATGGAAACCACATAAGGCCATTAATTGTTGCAATATGCAGATTTGCATAATTTTAACCTAAAAACCATTTCTAGCATAATCATATCATACCTAATAGTTACTTATGACAGTAGATTTTTGTTAGTTTTATTTTTTGTGATAATATGAGTGGTGCTTGTGAATCATCCATTCACCTTCTACGTGTGATACCAAGATACCAAGTTACTTCAATCTTGACTAAAACCATTTCACGGGTTTAGGTTATCCTTTATAAGTAAGTTAGTCAAAGAAATTCATAAAGATTTAAGACTATAGATCATGAACCTATATGAATAACAGTTGTGGTTGAAATTAGAGATCGAAATAAGTTTACTTTTTGACAGATTATGGAAAGCATACCACTGCTTTGAATTATAAATTAAATGTCAAATAAGTTTACTTTTCGACAGATTATGGAAAGTATACCACTGCTTTGAGGTCCCATGATGGCAATGACAGTGTATGAAATCCCACATTCAGCCATCTTGACTTCCTTGATAAAATTATTGAGGCCTTCGGCATTGAATGTGTTGTATCCTTCTATAAGGTGGGTGGAGCAGCAACCTGCTTCTTTATCTAAAAAACAACAGATGAATCAGTTTTCACATGACCGGGTCAACATTTCACAAGAGTTGCTAAACAGACATAAAGACCCAATCAAGAAATTAAAGATACAATGTAAAAATTTAACCATGATATAAGTAAACATAAAAAGACATTAACATCCAAGAAGAATCAATTTCACCATAAATCGAACCCAATAATCAATTAAAAACTAAATAAAAATAAAGCTAGAAACGACCTTTAATGGCGGATTGGTGCTTAAACTCGACTTTTGAATATTAGACATGAGTAAATCACACCTAATTCGAGTTCATGACATAACTGATCTTGAACAATGTTTCCATATGTGGTGAATTTGGTATGGACTCGTGAAGGATAAGCACAAATCATAAAGTTTGATGTCTCTATCTCTGGGAGTGACCAAAAAAAGAGAGGGGCGGTAGGAATTAGAGGGGAGAAGTACTAGGGTTTTGATTTTGGTAGAAAGAGAGGCGGGATACTTGGAAAGCACATGGCGGGATCTGAAATTTTCAGATTTTATGCATAAGTTAAAGAGTTAAATTTCACTTCCAATAAAAAGAGACATATATGAGCAATTAAAAAATTAGTGTTAATGTAATTTTTATACTTCTTATTAGGGGTGAGCAAAACGGACCGAGAAACCGGCCAGAACGTCCATAATTTTCTTTATTTCCGGTCCTTGGTCCTGTTCGGTATTACAAAAAAACGATCAATTAAGTCTTATTGGACCGGATCGGACCAAATCGAAGACCGACCGGACCATTTCGGTTTGGACTTCGGTCATGTGTTTTGGTCAAAGTTGGTTTCGGTCCAGTCCAGTTTTGGTCGGTCCGGTCCTATTTTTAGACCGTGAGCACCCCTACTTCTTATCATAAAAGACTATAACCTTATATAAAAAATGTAAGGGATAAGGGACTTGAAATATCTTATAGAACGGCTCAGACGGTTTCCATACTTCGTTGATGAGGTGTAAAATATGAGTATTGTGTTTAGGGGTCAGGTTAGGTGGCGCCGTCACAACTCTAAGGTGACGCTGTTGCAGCCTATAACCTGACACTGTCACATGAAATGGGTGGAAGAAACCATAAATCAATGACGGTGAGTTAATGACATCACAACCAAAGGTGATTTCATTCTTCATCACGAGGGAGGTGAATCCACCTGTTTAACCAATCATACCATTTAGAGCTCGTACTTTAGGTGAGTATTTTTGTCCTAGTGATAAGGGTATTTGACATCATATGGGCCATGTGCATTAGGTTATCACTGGTCACATTCATTAATGGGTATTTGACATCATATGGGTCATATGCATTAGGTTGTAGTGGCTTATAGTGTCATGTTAGGACACATCCATAACTAGTGACAATGGGTAATTAACATGGGTCATGGGTCATGTGCATTAGGTTATAACTAGTCACATTAATTAATGGGTATTTAACATCATATGGGTCATATGCATTGGGTTGTAGTGGCTTATAGTGTCATGTTACGACCCATACATGATTGGTAACAATGGGTACCTTATCATGGGTCATGGGTTTTTCTTAGTTGCATTGGGTTATAGTGGGCTTATTTGTCATGGACCAATGCTATTACTTGTGACAATGGCTAATTTTCACATGGGTCATGGGGTTATGTGCATGTTGGTTATCATAGACACATTAAATTTAACCTATAATCGTATACCAATAAACCTATATCCTTTAACCCGTAATAGTTGACTAACGCGTGTAAAGGGTCAGTAATAAATTAAGTGTCAGAGATAGAATTAATTTAGGATAAAGTAATAACTATTAGTGCAGGGTCGTATCCTCGAAGTGAAGTTGAATAGAGATTTACCATTTTGCTTTTATAAAAATCTAATTAACTCTAAGGAAAATGTCTAGCTTATTATTTAAACCTTATACTACACACGCATTAGTGTACGGATGTGCTTACGGACCGTTCGACCATACCGGACCGAAAAACCAGACCGAATTGGATTGACCTGACCGGACCGAACGTATTTTGGTCTGGTCCTCGGTCCGGCATTTTGGACCAATTCGGTCTTCGGTCCGGTCTGGTCCAGTCGGTCTTACCAAAAACCTTAACATTATGCCTTGTAGGACCGGACCAGACCGACCCGGACCGTACCATACCATGTCGGTCCGGTCCTCGGTCCAGCGTTTTAGACCAATTCAGTCTCGGTCCGATTCGGTCCGGTTTTAAACCGATGCTCACCCCTACCTTAGAGAAAGTGAAGTGAGACAAACACAAAACTGAGCAAATATTAAGCATTAGATAATAAGCAATAAGCTAGCTTAATAATGAGCTAATCTAAAAACTACTATTTTTATTAATTAAAATTGTAAACTTTTTATAAACTAAAACTATATTTAATAATGAAAACTTTTATTAAAAAAACTTTAGCTTAAAAATAAGTTGCATCGAAAAAGCTTTAAACCAAATAAGCTATAACTTATTTAGTTTTGCTAAATTCAAAATTTTAAAAGTGAAACATGCTGAAAATAAGTAGAGGGACAAAAAGCCACAGTTTAATAAGCAGTTTTTATAAGCACTCTTTAAGCTACTAGCCAAAAACAATGAAGCTTAAACTTCTATATTAAAAAGGAAATGCATTACATTAACAAATATGTTACTCTGGCAAGATGGTAACCCGCTTGACTTCCGTAAGGGAGGTCGCGGGTTTGATTCTCGCCGGGGTGTAACATCCTTTTTTATTTTCTTGTTTTTATTCTGAGTTAAACCAAACACCCCTTATCAGCTTATAAACACTCTTTAAACACCAAAAACCATTAAACATCAAAAACCTTTTGAATCCCATAACTTGGTTAAAAATCCCAATTTCCCTCCACGAAAATAAGCTGTCACTGTTTCATAAGCTCCTTATAAGCTAATCTCAAGATCATCTAAGTCTCTAAGCTTAGATTGAACTTAAATTGATCACTAAGTTACTCACACATTTAAAAACAGTTTAATACCTATGCTATGGATGGATTGGTTGCTGCTGGATGATAGCTTAGAATTAGAAGAGCTTATTGGACTTTAATAGCTTATCCTTGTGATAAGCTAGAGCTAGTGATAGCTCATTTGTGCTTAATCTTAAGCTTCGTTTAGAGCACATAATAAAACTAAAAAAAACGGGGGGGGGGGGCCTCTGTAAGTTTCTCTTTAAATTTAGCTTAAATTTACACTTTTAGTTTTAATCTGTTTAATAACTGCTTATTATTGCTTATTTTTAGTTTAGATTTGCTTATAATTGACTTATTATTTGTTGTTTAAATGCTACGAGTTTGATCAATTTTTGTTTAGAATATTATTTTATGTTTTTGATATAAAAAATCATAAAAACCAAAAATATTAGCATTAGTTGTTAGCTTATTGTTTTTGCTTATTTGATTGTTGAAATATGTTCATTAGGTTTGTTATAAGCTTATTATTATCTGGTATTTGAATTTTGCTCTTTAAATCTCAAAATTATAAGTATATATATATATATATATAGCATAGTTGTTAGTTTATTGATTCTGGCTTATTTGCTTATTGTATTTTGTTCATTTTGTCTGATTTTAGCTCTATAGTATCTGGTATCTTAGTTTTTAGCTCTTATTTGTATTTTCATAAGCTTAAATGGTTTTGACTAGTTTGTTAGGTTTGATTAAGTTTTTATAAGATTTTCTAGTTATACTTTGTATCTGTGAGCATTGAGGTAATCCTATTAGCATATTTAGATTAAATAGTCTCTAATTGTTATAATTGCTTTAATAGCTATTTGCTAAGTATTTTAAAGGTGTAGAAATTAGTTTTTTTAGGTCTGCACTCATAGTTGTAAGTATTTGTGCAAACTACATCAGATATGAAAATAGAGAAGTTGCCAGTTTCAATTCAAATCATCAGAGGGTAAAAGTCACTCTTAGGTTTAGATTTTTAGTTTACAAGTAGAACTTAAGGTAATCTTAATCTGTTTCAGTTTTGTTTGCATTAAAAAGCTCATTTGATTATCTGAATTTAAGGTAAAAAGTAGCTATTTGTCCTTTAAAATCAAAAACAAAACTAAGTATTTGCTGAGTATTCTGTCTGTTTTCAAAGTGCTTTTTCCTTGCTTATTTGATTTTCAAAATGCTTTTTAAAAGTTGTTTTAAGTAGTATTCTAGGTATACTTTTTAGGGTAATAAGCCAAAAGTCCATAAGGATCCTTTAGCTTATTGAGAAATAAGCTCAAAGGTGCCTTAAGGGGCTGTTTGGTTAACAGTTTGCACTAAAGTGCTTATTTCTTTCTTTTAGCTTTTTGCTTATTATCTTAGCTTAATCCGTATTCATATTTGCTTATTAGATTAGTATAGGTTAGTTTAGCTTAATTTGATTAGGTCTTAGCTTATTTTAGCTTATCTGTTTTCTTAGTTTGTTTAAATAAAAGCCAAAAAGAGTTAAGTAGTTTCTAGCTTATTTCTTGTTATGAACTGCTTATTTCTTGTTAAGTTCAGCTTGTTAGGATAGTTTTAGCTTAGTAGTAGCTTAATTAGCCATAGGTTTAGCTTATTTCAGTTTCAAGCTTATTAAGTTTTGAAAAAGTAAAAAAAAATCTAGTTAAGTAGACTGTCATTTCTTTAAGCTGTTTTTCAGCTTATTTTTCTTAGATTCCTCATTGTTCAATCTACTTTTCATAATTTTTTCAGAATTTTTTACAAATAGTTTAGTATTTTTAATCATTTAATTTCATTAAAATCGTTTTTAATTCATAAAAAATTATAAAAAAGTCAAAAAAAATATAATTTTTTTTAGAAAATTTTCTTTTATCATATAGTTTCTAAGAAAATTAGTTTTGCTTCCGTAGGGTTTAATTTGCAAAATTTCATTTTTTAAAGAACGGGATTCATTCTCGTTCACGTTTTTTGTGTTTTTAAGCTCAATTCAACTCCGTTTTTGTTCTAGTTTTCTTTAATCTAACTTTTTAGTCAATTAGGGTTAGTTAAAAGTGAAAAATTCACTTTAGGTTTACTTTTTGAAAATTCAAGGTTTTTAGGTCCCGTTTAAGATTCCCGATTTGCGTTTTTAGTTAAAATTTACGTTCCCGTATTGATTTCTCGTAGTTAGGATTAATTATTTGCTCACTATTAAGATTTTAGAAAACAAATCATCTTCGAACCAATTCAAATCATTGTCCAAATAACAAATGTGGTCTCAATTTCATAAATCTTTAGGAAAACGACCCGGTAATCACTTACCGGTAAATATACGTTTTATTATATATATTTGTGAGAATTTTCCTTACTACCTTTGTCCTCAAGGGTATTTTAGTAATTTCATATCTATCATATTATTTTACGTACTATCAAATTTTTGGCGCCGCTGCCGGGGATTTATGATTCAGATTCCTTCGTTTGCATTTGTCGATCGTGATTTGAATAACCTTTCGTTTTCGAAAGTTACGCTTTTGAGAAAATCAAAAATAAAAAAAAAATCAAATCATTGTCCAAATAACAAACGTGGTCTCAATTTCATAAATCTTTGGGAAAACGACCCGATAATCACTTACCGCTTTCTTTACGTAGTATATTTTCGTGGTTGTGATTTTCTCTACCACCTTTGTCCTCAAAGGGTAGTTTAGGTAATTTCATTATCGCATTTTTTATAACGTATATAAAAAATTGCTACATCAGTTTTTTCGGACGCCGCTCTTGCCGGGGATTGTGATTAAGATTCAACTTCGTTTTGCATTGTCGATCGTTGATTTGAGAACCTTTCGTCCTTCGAAAGTTTCGCTTTTTGAGATAATTCAAAAATATATAAAAAATTTATAATAACAAAAGTAAAAAAATAATTTTCTTTTCTCTTTACTATAAGTAGAAGATTAATAAGAAAAATACAAAAATATTTGCTCTTTCGAATTTTTCAATTTTTCTTGTGAATTCATTAGGAAATAAAAAAAATTAACAAAGTTGGTAAAAGAACACCAACAAATAATAATTGTCAATTGGAAGTATTATCCATCAATAAGTTTCCCGAACCAAAGATTAAATTATTTACCGTTTGTGTAATTACGGAAAAGGCGCACCTCTTGTATTAAAATTTATATTTACTTAAGGAGGTTGCCCTAAGTTTGTTGATTTTATTCGCGGTAAACAAAAATATTTCCTTTTCTCATTTCTTTTTTATCATTTCACTTTGTTTTGTTGAGTGCATGCGCACTAGAAAATTCCATATCTTTCAATTAATTCAAAAGTCAACATTCCGAGACGTGAAATAAAAGACGAGACTCCAAACATAGTCGAACACGAGTCTTAGCTTCTATATCGTTTGCACACTAATGGCGGAACGATACAATGAAAGAGCTACTCCGTGCACCCCCGAAAGGGTATGGAGAAAGCTATCGTTTTACGGAAAATTTAATGCGGATCACTTTGCAATCAAAACGATTTGTTTCAAATAGTTCAAGATAACCCGTTTCACGGTATGAGAGGGAGATCCCCCTATGATCAATAATAAATAGTTTCAAAAGGATTTACCTTCGAATTTATGATTTAGAGATGTACCGAATGATGTTATTAAGCTTATGATGTTTCCATATTCGCTTGAGGGGAACGCTAGATTGTGGTACGAGAAAGAACCACCAAATTCAATCTTGACTTGGGAGGATCTCGTGACCAAATTTGTGAATCAAATTTTCCCTCCTTCGAAAACCACTCACTTAAAGAATGAAAATTTCTCGGTTTTTACTTTTTTTTTTTTTTTTTTTTTTTATTTCACAACATTCGATGGAAACTTTTAGTAAGGCATGAGAAAGATTTAAGGAAATGCTTAGAGTTGACCTCACCAGGATTTCGGAGTTAACTCAATGTTGATACCTTTTATATTGGTTTAAACGTGATACGATCAAAATGACTCCTTAATGCCGGTAACGGGTGGAAATTTTGAGTAAGGACTACTAGACTGGCTGTGAAATAATGAAAACAAGTCAAAGTTCGTATTCACGTATTAAATCAATGTTTCTAGGATGAATACGACTTCTAGGGAAAGTGTTAGTAAAACGGATGAGAGAATTGATAAGCTTGCGGATCAAATTTCGACCTTAGTCTTAGTTTGTTTCTAAAAAAAGTTGGCAATTCCCGCTCCGGTTAAGCGTTGAGGAAATTGCTGTTACTTGTTGGTGGGTGCCCATTCTTGGTATATTGTCCGGACTAGCCGATAACAATCAAAGCTAGTGTATGTGGGACTACGGATTACAATCAAGTTAACCCTCCAAACCTGTAGTAATCAAATGGCACCAACACCCGGTTTTTGCTCCGGTGCAAACAATGGTCAAAAATAGGTTTTAATCCAAAATCAAGGTCAGGGAATAATTTTTATCGGGGAAATGTTTTAATTTTCATTGGTAATCAAGGTTTTCAAGCTCAAAATTAATCATGCTTCTGAATTTTTAAAACAGGATTTCAAAACCATACCTTTTTCAAGTAAAACTGCCTAATAATCAAGTTTCAACAAGAGTTTTCAAATGATTTTTCGATTACTCAAGAGAAATAACGATCAAAAAAAAAATTTTTTTGGGTATGAGAAACATGCAATATCAATCAACTCGTTGAAAGGTGAGGACCTTAAGAATGAAATTCAAAACACGATAAAATCTCAACAAGCCGTCATGATGAATCAACAAACTACCTTTCAAAATAATTTGAAAAACATGATAGGTGGATTGTTTCAAAACCATGCTTCAACTTCGGGTATCTTCGAGTTAATACTATTCCAAAACCTGTAAGGGTGTGATGTAGCGATCACTACTCGAAGTGGTCGTGGCTGTGGTGTTGCTTACGTGGGACCCTTAATTCCTACTAATCCTTCTCCTAAAAAGGTAGTGGAACAAGAAACCGAGGAGACAACGGATAAGGAGCAATCTAATTACCAAGGAAGTACCGCTCACATCCCACCTCCGGTTACCCACATTCTAACTCCGGAACCCAATGTTCCAAAGACTTTGCCTAAAACCACTCCCATTCCAAAACCCGATGTTCCGAAGAGTTTACCTAAGCCAAATATTCCATATCCTTCACGATGTGATGATCAAAAGTCCCGTGACTAAGCTTCGAATCAAATGGAGTAGATCTTCCAAATCTTTTAAGATTTGCGTTTCGACATAAGTTTCGCGGATGCCTTACTTTTGACGCCAAGATTTGCTCCTACGATTAAGAGTTTGCTCATGAATAAGGAAAAGTTGCTTGAGTTAGCTAAGATACCGTTGAACGAGAATTGCTCGGTGATGCTCCTCAAAAAGCTTCCCGAAAAGCTTGGGGATCCCGGCAAGTTTCTTATTCCATGTAATTTCCTAGGAATGGATGTATGTCACGCCTTGGCCGATATTAGCGCGAACATAAATCTTATGCCCCTTTCTATTTGGAAAAAGCTTTCTTTACCTGAACTTACACCAACTCGGATGACTTTAGAGCTAGCAGATCGATCAATTACTCGTCCTAAAGGAGTCGCCGAAGATATCTTTGTCAAAGTTGGGAATTTCCATTTTCCTACCGACTTTGTTATTGTTGATTTCGAAGCCGATCCTCGAGTTCCTCTCATACTTGGGAGTTCCTTTTTGAGAACCAGTTGTGCTTTAATTAATGTGTATGAAGGAGAGCTTATTTTAAGGGACGGAAATGAACAAATAATTTTTCATGTTAATGGCACGACAAAACATCCTCAAAACCATGTAAACGAGTCAATTAAAATGGTTAATGACACATGCAAGGATAGTTTTAAAAAGTTCACCGACGAACCCGCTCTAGTTTGCTTGCCTCCATCAGAAGATGACAACGATGTAAAGGAAAAGCAGGAAGTAAAGAATCTCGCAGAGTCGACAGCTAAACGCCAAACTCGTATCACGCCTTGTTTGCAAGGAGAGCATTTTTTATTCAAACAAAACACCTCAAGTTTCTTCGGTCTTTGCAATCACATCCACCTTATAGTCTATTAAGCCCAAGGATTCTCTCATAATGGGGGACGAGCACCTTAGTACTTTTAGTGCTGAAGAAATTGTCCCAATCCCAAGAGAATCTGATGATACATCCAGGACTGATAGTAAGAATGTTTTACCTTTGTATGAT
>BQNB010072587.1:0-32391 GCA_026074375.1 Tanacetum coccineum
AACAAGCTTACTGTGAAGAACCGATACCCACTTCCGAGGATCAACGATTTGTTTGTTCAATTGCAAGGGTCAAGAGTCTACTCTAAGATCGACCTGAGATCTGGCTATCATCAACTCAGAGTTCGTGAGAAAGACATTTCAAAGACAACATTTAGGACCCGCTATGGTCACTACGAATTCCAAGTAATGCCGTTTAGTTTGACTAACGAACCAGCAGTTTTCATGGACTTGTTGAATAGGGTGTGCAAACCCTATCTGGATAGATTCGTGATTGTATTCATCAAGGATATTTTGATCTACTCCAAAAGCAGAAAGGAGCATGAAGAACATCTTAAGTTGATCTTGAATTTATTAAAGAAGGAAGAATTGTACGCCAAATTCTCAAAGTGTGAGTTTTGGCTGTCGAAGATACAATTTCTTGGTCACGTGATTGATAGTGAAGGCATTCACGTTGATCCTGCGAAGATTGAAGCAATCAAATATTGGGCGTCACCCAAGACACCCACCGAGATTCGTCAATTCTTAGGTTTAGCTGGTTACTACCGATGATTCATCGAAGGATTTTCAAAAATCGCTAGACCTATAACGAAACTGACTCAGAAGAGCGTGAAATTCGAATGGGGAGATAAGGCAGAAGCTGCATTCCAGTTGTTGAAACAAAAGTTGTGTAGTGCGCCGATTTTGGCTTTACGAGAGGGAAGTGAGAACTTCGTGGTATATTGCGATGTTTCGCATAAAGGGTTGGGCACGGTTTTGATGCAGAGAGAGAAGGTCATAGCTTACGCATCCCGCCAACTTAAGGTTCACGAGAAGAACTATACCACACACGACCTAGAGCTTGGTGCAGTAGTGTTTGCCCTGAAAATGTGGAGACATTATCTGTATGGTACCAAGAACGTTGTGTTCACTGATCATAAGAGTTTGCAACACATTCTCGACCAGAATGAGCTGAATATGAGGCAAATACGTTGGTTAGAATTGTTGAGCGACTATGACTGTAAGATTCGATATCACCCAGGAAAGGAGAACGTGGTGGCTGATGCCCTGAGTCGAAAGGAAAGAAGCAAGCCGCTACGAGTTCGAGCCTTGGTTATGACTATAGGGTTAAACCTTCCTAAGCAGATTTTGAGTGCTCAATCGGAAGCCAGAAAGGAAGAGAACTTCATCAACGAAGATTTGCGTGGCATGATTAACAAGTTAGAACCTCGCGCTGACGGAACATTATGCTTAAACAATCGAAGTTGGATTCCGTGTCTTGGTGATTTGAGGGCCTTGATTATGCATGAGTCGCATAAGTCGAAGTATTCCATCCACCCTGGATCGGATAAGATGTATCAGGACTTGAAGAAGTTATATTGGTGGCCTAACATGAAAGCAGAGATTGCCACTTATGGACCTAGAGCTTGGTGCAGTAGTGTTTGCCCTGAAAATGTGGAGACATTATCTGTACGATACCAAGTGTGTTGTGTTCACTGATCATAAGAGTTTGCAACACATTCTCGACCAGAAGGAGTTAAATATAAGGCAAAGACGTTGGTTATAATTGTTGAGCGACTACGACTGTGAGACTCGATATCATCCAGGAAAGGCGAACGTGGTGGCTGATTCCCTGAGTCGAAATCAAAGAAGCAAGCCGCTACGAGTTCGAGCCTTGGTTATGACTATAAGGTTAAACCTTCCTAAGCAGATTCAGGAGTACTCAATCAAAATGCCAGAAAGGAAGAGACCATCATTAACGAAGTATTGCGTGGCATGATTAACCCCGTTAAAACCTCCGCACCAGTTGTTGAAGCAAAAGTTTGTGTATTGCGCAATTTTGGCTTTACCAGAGGGAAGTGAGAACTGTCGTGGTATATTCCGATGCTTCGCAAAAATGGTTTGGGCCACAGGTTTTGATGTAAGTGAGAGAGAAGTCATAGCTTATGAATTCCGCCAACTCAAGTATCACGAAAGAACTATACCACACACGAACTAGAGCTTGGTGCATATGTTTTGCCCTGAAAATATGGAAGACATATCTGTACTAAAAGAAACCAAGATGAGTTGTGTTCACTGATCATAAATTTTGCAACACATTCTCGACCAGAAGGAGTTAAATAT
Source organism: Tanacetum coccineum (assembly GCA_026074375.1). NCBI lineage: Eukaryota > Viridiplantae > Streptophyta > Magnoliopsida > Asterales > Asteraceae > Tanacetum > Tanacetum coccineum. The sequence continues at coordinate 2,101 of BQNB010072587.1, forward strand.
AAGGCAAAGACGTTGGTTATAATTGTTGAGCGACTACGACTGTGAGATTCGATATCATCCAGGAAAGGCGAACGTGGTGGCTGATGCCCTGAGTCGAAAGGAAAGAAGCAAGCCGCTACGAGTTCGAGCCTTGGTTATGACTATAAGGTTAAACCTTCCTAAGCAGATTCTGAGTGCTCAATCAAATGCCAGAAAGGAAGAGAACTTCATTAACGAAGATTTGCGTGGCATGATTAACAAGTTAAAACCTCGCTCCAGTTGTTGAAGCAAAAGTTGTGTAGTGCGCCAATTTTGGCTTTACCAGAGGGAAGTGAGAACTTCGTGGTATATTGCGATGCTTCGCATAAAGGGTTGGGCACGGTTTTGATGCAGAGAGAGAAGGTCATAGCTTATGAATCCCGCCAACTCAAGGTTCACGAGAAGAACTATACCACACACGACCTAGAGCTTGGTGCAGTAGTGTTTGCCCTGAAAAAACACGAGAAACACCTTAGGCATACCTTGGAAACGTTTAAGAATAAGAAATTGTACGCCAAATTCTCTAAGTGTGAATTTTGTCCCCCGAAAGTGCAATTTCTTGACCACGTTGTTGATGGTTAATACATTTACGGAGGTTCCACCAACATTGATTCAATCAAGGATTAGGCAACGCCTACGAACCCTAACCTAGACATGAAAATTCTTAGGTCCTGCCGGTTACTACCGATAATTTATCGAAGGTTGCTCTAGGATAGAGAAACCTCTAAATCAAACTAACTTGGAAAAATGTGAGATGCGAATGGGAAGAGAAATAAAAGGAAGCCTTTCAACTGTTAATGTAGAAACCTTGTAGTACACTGATTTTTAAGTATTTCCCAACGGATTGGGAAACTTCATGGTTTACTATAACGCCTCGCATAATGGATTAAGCGTTATAATGATGCAGAAGGAGAAGGTAATAGCTTACAACCCTCGACAACTGGAAGTTCCTGAGAAGAACTACCCAACACCCGACCTAGAAATAGGAGAAATAGTGTTTAGTTTCAAGATTTGGGAACGCTACCTGTATGGCATGGAGCTTACCATGTTTACAACCCATAAGAGCTTACAACACATTCTAGATCAAAGGGAAATGAACATGAGACCATGTAGATTGTTAAAATTACCTAGTAATTACAATGGAGAGACAAGATACCGCCTTGGAAAAGCAAACGCATAAGAAGAACGGAGCAAGTTAAGCCCCTCAGGGTGAGAGCCTAGTGATGACCGTTAATTTAAACCTATCACCACAGATTCATGAAACATAAGTAGAAGTTTCAAGAAAGGAAGCGTTAAGGATGAGAACCTTCATGGTATGGATAAGGAGACTCGTCTCGATAGAACTCTCTGCATTAGGAGCAGGAGTGGTTCCCACACTTTAGGGACTTAAGAGAATTGATCATGCATGGGTCACACAAATCTGACTATTTCATCCACCCTGGATCGGGTAAGATATATAATAACCTAAGGCAGTTGTACCGATGGCTTAACATGGAAACATGCATCGCCACCAATGTCAGCAAGTGCTCGACGTGTTTAGGGATGAAGGACGATTATCAGGAGTCATCCGGTTTACTGGTACAACCAGATACAACCCATTAGAAATGGGAAAAATATAGCCATGGATTTTATCACAAGCCTGCCAAAGACAACAAGCCGTTACTACACGATTTGGGTAATCGTGATCATCAAAAGAATTATGCTGACGTCAGACGCAAACCCTTAGAATTTCAAGTCAGAGGTATCTCCGTGGAAAGGAGTGATATGTTTTGGCAAACGGGGAAAGCTGAACCCTCGTTATATTGGACCTTTTAAGATCATTGCCAAAGTAGGAACCGTTGCCTATCGTCTAGAACTTCCAGAGAAGTTGAGTAGAGTTCATAGTACGTTTCACGTCTCGAAATTGAAGAAATGCATGGCTGATGAACCGCTTGCTATACCGTTGGATGAAATCCAAGTGGACGACAAACTAAACTTCATTGAAGAACCTGTCGAGATTATGGACCGTGAGGTCAAGCGTCTGAAGCAGAGTCGTATTCCGATTGTCAAAGTACGCTGGAACTCCAAGAGAGGTCCTGAGTTCACCTGGGAGCGTGAAGACCAAATGCAAAAGAAATACCCGCATCTTTTCACCAACTCTGCACCCGCCGCAGAGGTTGCGTCCTAAGCTTTGAGGACAAAGCTTCTTTAACGGGAAAGAATGTGACAACCCGAGAATTTTCGTTTAATAAATTAGCCGTTTCCGTGTAGTAATTTGAATTTTTAAATGTTTCGTTTAGCTTTACCGTTTAACCGGGAAGTTGTTTCGTTATTATCTGAGAATCGTCTCCGGGAGCGAACCGGGACACCAAACGTTGTAGTATTTTGGCAATATCCGCGTTTTTATGTTTTAAAGCAATATTTAAAATTTCATAATTTTCCGTGTTACCGTTACTCGATTCGTTATTTACGTGATACGTATTTAAATTATGCTTATACATGTGCATGTAAAGTCTTGGAAATTAATTCACAAAGAGCACTAGTGATCCTAGAAAGTGGGAAAATTATTTTTGGTCCCCCTTTTTGCCTTATACCAACCGGCTACACACACACAAGCTCCATAGGATTCAAAAATTTTTGAAATCAATTCCTAGACAAGGTGGCATGTTAGTAGGAAAGGACTTGTACTCAAGGGATACCATTGGGAGATCAAATTGGTCCCCTTTGGTTGTTCCTTTTTTTTTGGCCGATCGGTGGCATACACACACATGTATATGTGTTGTAAATTTTAAGCTTGCATACTTATAACCTCATTTCACTCACTTTTATTTCAATACATTTCAAACCAACACACACAACAACATATTTCACTCTCTTTTCTTTCTTCTTTCTTGAATTCGGACGCCACAAACACCAACAAAAATCCATTAGTTTTCATTTCTTTTTAATCGTTGATCAAACCATTTGAAGATATATTGTTCGGGGTTGATTGTTATTTCTTCTGGGTAGTTTATAAACAACGTTTGGGTTGTTCTTAGTTTCTAATCATCTTTCATCGTGTTTCCTTGTAAGTCATCTCTACTTTTTCATAAATGAGTTGTACTTTTTCATTCGTATGATCATTCCGAACAAGGTGTACAAAGCGGATCATTGTGAAAACCATTACCTATTTTTCTATAAAACCACAAGTCTTAAAGTTTAATCTTTTTATTTATAATGAGATGAACATAAAAAGTAATTGTAATTTTGCAGTTTAAAGTTCGTTTGTGACTATTTTGATATTTATATATATTGTTATTATTACGGGCTATGTATTTATTAAGATTTATTGTATAGCGAGCTTAAATATTGTTGGCGAAGAGATTAAGTTAGATGTTTGTTTTGTTGGAAGCGTAAATTGAAAGTCGAAGAGGTTTAGGTTTAGAATGAATTTGTTGTAATATGTGCGGTGTTGTCGAAAATCGATCGGATATTCTTTTGAGTCAATAAAAGATGTACTTTTATAAAACAGATATTTTCACGAGTCAAGATGGATAAAAATGAAAAGTCGATATTTTTAGAAAGGCCTTGCCGAAATTTCATAAACTTTATAAATGCGTTAAAAAATATACTTTTATTATCAAACTTATGATAAAATGAAGAATAACATTAAGTGTCGAGTTAGGTCAACATTTACGGTTGTTGAGTCAACTTTGGTGTGTCGGGTCACTAAAAGACAAAGTACACTAAAAGACGAAATACACTAAAAGACGAAATACACTAAAAGACAAAATATTTTTAAAGATGTTTCAAAGTGTCGCGACTTGTCAAAACTTATAACTTTCGAAAGTACGTTTTGAAAAGGATAGCCGGTGTCGACTCATGCTCGGATGATCAGCTCTTGCGTTAAGCGTTATTCATTGTACATTATTCTTAAACAACAACTATATGCTAGGTTGTCGCTAGGACTGTGAGATTTGTCTTCACTTGATTGATTTCTTTTGATCCATAACTCGCATAAGGTGAGTTCATTGCCCCATCTTTTACTCATTTTGAATAAATGTTTTATAACTTGGGGTGAGAAACATTGCTTGTTTTTAAAATTGGACACAAGTACTATACGTGAGATTTCCCTGTTTGCGTGTTGCTTAATTAGCGTTTAGAACACTATTGCCTAAACTATAGAATTATCATGAACCGTTAATTACCTTTAATCGACTGGCTGGTTAAGTAAGCGCGAATGAATAAATAGATCTATTGGGACTAATTATCCCTATCCGGGTAAGAACACTTACTAGTCTGAGTTTGCCAAAGACTAACGGATATATGTCATGTCGAAACTGGTTAGGTGGTCTTTGGTCGGACACCTGTAAAGGCAAGAAATTATTTGGCATGTTATATGCTACCCTCGTATTAGCCTAGGTGTCATAAGCTTAGCGCAACGTAAGTACATTTTTATGTGAAGTTGTATCTGTTATAAATGTCGCATACGTTTTGATAAACTTGTGGTCTACACTAATTACGTTTGAATTAAACCTATGAATTCACCAGCTTTATGTTTACCGTTTTAAGCATGTTTTTCAGGTGCTTAGCTTTGGACTTCTCTGATGTGCTATGTGGAGTCTATGTGCAATATGATATCATATTTCAAGACTTATTTATCATTCATACTCGTTGTCTTTTGAAAAGTTAATTATGCTTCCGCAACGTTTTAATTTCATTTCAAATCTTGTAAGACTTATCCATTTTTAATAAATACAACGAGTTATGATTTTCAAAATGTCCATTAATGGTCGTTCTTTGTACTTTGTGTGATATATATTATGACGTCACACCCCCGGACATGTATTCTGTCCAGGCCCCATTTGGGGGTGTGACAGATTGGTATCAGAGCCAAGGTTATAGATAACCAGATAGTATATACTAGGTCTGGTCTATAACCAGTATGTGATCCTTACGTGCTTTTATGTGTGCCTTATACGTGCTTTTGCTATGGCGTATACGTGAGTATCATTTTGCCTTGAGCATGGTATGATATGGGTTTACCTCTGCCATGCGTTTATCGTTCCCTGCGTTATGTTTCTTTGCGTTTATTTTTTCCTTTGAGCTCTATTTTACTACGAGCTTACGTTTGTCTTATGTCTATTCTTCTCTGCGTTCACGTTTGCCTAATACAAGAAATGTAAAATATTATTAAAAAAAAAAAAACGATAACTTCACGGGGGACGGGGAAGGGTCTTCAATGCACTAATCTTCAAACTTCAACGAGATAATCGTTTCACACCTCTCCTGGCAACGGGGACAAATAATTTATTCGTTCATTATATATGATATATTTATATATATATATGTATATATATATATATATATATATATATATATATATATATATATATATATATATATATATATATATATATAGAATAGCAAATCGTTCAAATCACTCTGTGAACTGAGTAATAAGCTAATCACTGTAAGCTATATTTCTGGAAAGAGTATTGATGAGAACTAAGTACCAAAGGAAAGAATAAAGTTCAAAATCGTTCCAGAAGTTAGTTTTCCAACGAAGCGTGAATATTGAAAATCTTGTTTCGGTTCGTGATCGCGTGCTTGAATATTTGATATTTTGGATTCTAAAACTAATAACGCAAAGGGAAAGCATATAAAGGCACGCTAATCTAGGAATTAAGGCAATTTAAAAATCTAACGACATTTAAAAACAATTAAAAACTAATTAATAACTAAAATTTACTAACTAATTAACTAAAAATGACAAATTAAAACTCTAAAAACTCAAAATGCAAATTTCTTAAACTAAAATGTATTAAACTATTTTTTAAAAAACAGAAATTATTTTTTTGAATTTTTAAAGTAATTAAAACTATTTTTAAAACTAAATAAAATTAAAAATTAAACTAAAAATACTAAACTTAATACTAAAAATTTGAGAAAATTTATAAAAATACTAGATACTAACTCTGAGGTTTACAAAGAAAAATGGTTCAAAAAGCTAAAGCCAATAAGCTGTTAAAAATCTGATAAGCTAAATAAGCTTAAAACTAAAATAAGTATAAGAAATAAATGGAACATGCATATAACGAAAAAGACCCAAGGGCGCAGTGTTAAGGTGTGTGTGTGTTGAGGGGGAGGTCACAGGTTCGAGTCCTGTGACCTACCTTTTTGTAAAAATATTTTTTTATTTTTCTTTTTGAAACAGCTAAAGATTAAGCAAAAATAAGTAACTTTAATAAAGGGCTTAATGCTAGATCTTATTAATAAGCTAGAAAAAAGGGTAGGCAAAGGTGACAGTTGCAAGTTTGGCTTATTTAAAACTTTTAGACATTTTACTAAAACTGTTTGGACTTTTGGACTCAATAAGCTAATAGAAAACTAAAAAGCTAAAAACAGACCTAATCCTAGACCTAATAAGCACCAAGGGCTAGAATTAAGCAAACAAAATAAGCTGGAAAGCAGATAAAAGCAATTAGACAGTGGACTCTAAAAGTGGTTTAAAAGGCTTTAATCAAAACTTTAAGCTAAGCTTCCGAACTAATAAGCACTAGGTATAAGCTGAAAACTGAAAACAGAATAAGATTAAGATTCAATTAACACATATAAGCATGGAAGGAAATAAACAAATTAGCTAAGGAAAAAGCTAGAAAATAACAGATGACCATGACAATTATACTACTTGTTTTTGGATTTTTAGTTTTTAGTGATAACTTGACTAATTGCACGCTAAGTTTTAAAGACTCTAAAACACTTTGGAAAAACTAAAAGCTAGAAACAGATAATATTCAGACTCCAATAAGCTAATTTCAACCAATTTTAATCAAAATTAAACTAGATTTTAACCACATTTTGATATGCAAATCTAGGTTCTTAAGAACAAGCAAAAGAACTACCACTACTTAAAATGATTTTTGTTTTGTCTAAAATGATAAGATGCTATCTCAAGGTAAATAACTCAAAAAACAGATGTTATTGATGCAAATGAAACAAAATTTTGGAGCATAAAAAATCAACTTCTAGTAGACTTTTATAAAGATTCGTGTCTAATATAAGTATGGTTTAGTTTAGAAGAAACAATGGACTAGCCGACTTTGGTATTGTGATTAACATACTCTGAAAACATAACAACACTAATTTTAGAACTTATGAAAACTAGTATCTTGACTAAAATTCAAGCTATGAAAACTGATCTGTCACTAAAGACGGCTAAACACAATTTTACCATATTACTACTGCTTATCCCAAACACCCCTTTAAAACTTGAATTTCTAATTTTATGCTAAAACAGAACATTATAAACCTCAAATTGCTAAAACAAATTAAGAACTAACATTATTAAGGGCTAATAAGCATACATCTTATAGAAATAAGCACTAAATTCTAAGCTAAACTAATAGGCAGTTATGACTTCTAACTAAGCAGTTTGATCTAAAACTCAAGTTAAGCTAATTCTAATGACGTAAACTAGAAATTTAAAACAAAATAAGCTAACATAAGATAGATTAAGCATATTTAAACACTAATAAGCATAAATTAAGCAAACTAATAAGCTGAATACGGAAATTAAGTTAGAAAGTGAAAATGAAACTTACTTTGTCCTTTGCTCAAAACAAGGACTTAAGATGCTCTTTAGAGCTTAATCTACAAGATCCAGCTTATTTTCGTAAGCTGTTATGGTCCCATAAGCCCATCTATTTCTGGCTTATCATCCTCATTAAGCTCAAATTGACTTTGTAAGTGTTTTGAATGATTAGCTTATTCAGTTAAGCTTTAAACAAGCTTAACTGAATAAGAACCAGCTTATTAGGTAATTAAGAGCTTACTAAGCTTATTAGACTACTTCTAAACATATTTAAACCATATTTGCATAAAAGTAAAAACAATGATTCAATGCACGATTAAAAAAGAAACTGAATTTTTATTAATTTGAAAAGTGATTACAAACTTTGAAATGAAATTACATTAAAACATTACATAAGAGAAAATTTTAAGCTAAAAAAAAATTACACTAAAAACTAGATATCTCACTGTGTGATTGAGCTACTCTATTTATAGTTGAGGAGAGAAAGATCCAGAAGGAGAGGAGCATCCTTAAGCTTCATTCTTAGCCCTTGATCAATAACAAACCCTCATCCATCCACTTTGAGCCCTTAGATTACTTCCACGTCCGTCCAACCCTATTACTCGTCCACATAAGCCTTCTAGAAGAGGAGAGAAGTGTGGAGAGTAGGATTAATCCATTGTTACCCGTACTAGTGTAATTTTGGGAGGGAAGATGAACAGTATTTTTGACCAAACGTTTTTATCCCTTGACTTGGAACCAGGCTTTGTGGGATTGGGCTTATATCATGGGCCAATTTTAGTATGGATTGGATTTTAGGAATTTGGACTTAGGTTTTTATTTTGGCAAAAAGATTAGTATAATTCAAATGTTAATGGGCTGACCCGGCCCACAAAACGGGTACAGGTTGGCCCATTAATGATGGAAATTGTTACTCGGGCTTTGCTTTCTTACGTTCTTCCAATCTTTCATTTCGCTGTGGCTCGGTTTTGCCGTTTTTGTCTTAGTTTTTGTCTTTTGTGAATATCGTTACCTGCCATAATTAATTAATAAAAAACAACACAAATACGATGTAATTTTCTATTTGTTTTTGGTTATTTAGCTTGTTTTTACAAAGAAAGTGGATATGTGATTAAACGCATATCAAAATCTCCCATACTACGCTATTGCCGTGTCCTCACGCAATGATATAAATACACGCATAGAAAACCAAAAATTTCAACCCCCTTACACTAATTACCTCAAAAAGTAGCTAAGTGTTCATCTAAGGGGATTAAGAAATCAGCAGTTTTGAAACGCCCCATTTTACCATTTCTTTATATATATTATATATATATATATATTATATATATATATATATATATATATTATAATTCAGATTGGCCTTATCACGAGGGGGAAGGAAAACGTTCTGCTAGCATTGTACAAATCTCTTCCCACATGAGTTCAACATAGGCAACATTTTGTATTGTAATTATTCCCCAAAGCATCTGAAGAACTGGGTATTTGAGCCTATCAAACCCAAAAGTCTTGCCAGTGAGACATGGTGATCATTGACACTATTTTCTCCAACGGCTGATAAGATTATTCACCCCATTCTTGGACACAAAGTAATTTCCTCTGTTATAGCCCAAACTCATTTACCAAAGTCCTTGATTGCATCACCAGAAGGAGGTCACAACGAGGAGCTCGATAATGGGTGTTACTCTAAGCTTCCCTCAGAAAGCATTAGCGTCTAATATGAATCGGTTTTCATCCCAACCTAAAAAACTGTAAGCTCTTGTCTTTACCTCATTTGTATGTGTATTCTTAAAATGTTGAATGTAAATATTTGGAATGAAGCTGAGACAAGTGGATATGCTCTGAAAAGAAGTTTATGTTTTAAAGGAATATACCCTGAGAGAGATATGAAAGAGTTGGATTCTTTTGCTGTCTTTTGAAGATCCAGAAAAGTTGCTCTTTCCAATAGTAACCCATGGCAGCAAATGGGAAGTATTGATCATCAATCCTTTTTTTGGTGGTGAGAGGAGCGGGGGAAACAACTCATTAGCCATGTTGTCTGCATAAAGATATCAACAAAGATAGACAGACATAACATATAGTTGATGTTAGATAAGAACATTAGTCATGATGATTGACATGCTTCGATTGATTACGGTGAGATTAAGTCAACTTTGGTCAATGATGTCGGATGAACACTTACAAGTTAACAAGTCCCAGATGGGAGTTAATTAGGTAATTATACCTTTGGATTGGGCCGTGAGAGAGTATTGGGACTAATGGGCCAAAACTTTGAAATTCTGGCCCAAACCGCTACCCTCTTGACACCAAACCGCTGCGAGGTGGAATGAGCAAACCGCTATGAAGTGATTTGAACAAACCGCCATGAGTAAATTCGGTTAAACCACTATGAATATTTAATTCAATTTAATCAAATCGATATGACCAAACAACTACGAATATTATATTTATTTTAATCAAATAACTATGATCAAACAACTACAAATATTATATTTATTTTAATCAAATCGTTATGACCAAACAGCTACGAATATTATATTCATTTTAATCAAATCGCTATGATCAAACAACTACGAATATTATATTTATTTTAATCAAATCACTATGACCAAACAGCTAAGAATATTATCTTCATTCTAATCAAACAGCCATGATCAAACCGCTATTAATATTTTAATAAATATATCAAACCGCTACCAGTTAAGAAAAATTCAAAATAACAGTTTGGATTATTTTAATAATAAAAATAATCTTCATCAAACCGCTACCTCGTAGCGGTTTGCCTTCTCATAATAACATAATAAATAAAATCAAACCGCTATCAGGCATATACTGCAAACCGCTATTAAGACTATCATGCAAACCGCTATCAAGAACAGTCAAACCTCTACCTGGAACACTAAACTTAACTTCAATTTTCATGCAATTTTGTCCATTCCAAATGCAATCCAATGTAACCTAAGACCTTTTAATCTAGAAGTAGTCTATTTTAATCATTCAAAACCTTAAAATCTCATCTAATTCGAGCCTTAAGCAACCTTTTATGCCTTAAACCTTTAAGAAACTTATAGGGAGCATGCAAACTTGATTTGCTGTAGCTTTTGGGTAGAAGTCCCAATAGTAGCCTCGGGTGCAACATCAACCTCGGGTGCAACCTCAACCTCGGGTGCAACATCAACCTCCTCGTCCTCTGACTCAGAATCAGATGATACAGAATCAGATGACTCCGCATTAGGTGGCTCAGAATCAGAAGACTCATCTCTAGGTGGCGGGGTTTGGTCACCCTCCACCTCATAAGGAAAGATCAACTCCGCATCGTCATCGACCTCAATCTCAACATCCTCATCCTCGATATCCTCATTATTAACATTCTCATTCATATCATCATCCTCCTCTAACCAACCATTCATATTACCGGGTTGTGGGTTAGGATGTTGGGCAAACTGATTCCCATGCCCATTATTTGGTTCCGGTTCTTCTTCGGGTTCTTCCTCAGGTTCTTCTTTAGGTTCTTCTTCATTATCCCCATCATAATCTACTAACTCCTCATCATCGGGAATGTCAACCATTTCGTTGGGATCATGGGCATCCTCAACGTGGTTCGGCTCGGGAACAACTGGGTTCACTTCAAGAATAGCTTTGTTCGGCTCGTTAAGGTGATTAGGGTTCTCCATGACAATCTGCGTCGTATAAATATCTCGTATTAGTATTAAATAATTACATAATTAACATTTATATTCAAATAAATGAAAATTTCATATTATAATATATATATATTTTTCCATATATATATATAGATAAATAATTCCTTCTCATTCTTGTCCATCGGTAATTCGGAGATTTTGCTTGTACAATTATAGTTAAAAGATTTAATAAATTCTTTTGTTTATTTTCTTCTTTTGAAAATCTTTTGTTCTCTATAACTTAAGCTCTTGATACCAATCTGTAACACCCCCATTTTCATATGTCTCAGCGGAAGGGTCATTAGGGTGCTATGTCATAATATAACAACTCAAGCATAGAAAACGACTCGAAAAGAGACGTTTTTAAATACATTCATTCGAAATAAAAAGTTTACATCATAGGTCCCAAATTGTTTCATAATTCATACAACATTTTTGCAAATCATCTTCGAATGACTTTTATTTAATGGGCCTTCAAAACATTTAGGTTTCCATAAGCGACAACCAAAATCCCCATCGCCGAATTACCTTCAAGGACCTGAGATAAAACATGCTAAAACGTCAACAATAATGTTGAGTGAATCCATAGAGTTTATATATATAAACAATAAAATTTCCGAACACAAGTATCATTTCTCAATATTCATCAGGATATAACGATGTGGCCAAACAAAGTTATATCGGGGGATTATTTATAAGTCTCATGACATTGAACGTTACCATCTAATTATGTTGGGGTTCCCAACAAGGTATGCCTACTATACACCCTCGCTATGAGTGCATATTATTCTCTATACAACGCATCCGTTGTGTCATATTCCCGACACTTGACGATAGCCAGTCGTCACGGATTGGAGGTGGCAGCCTCCAAATAGTACTATTTCATGTATAAGCGTCTACCATTTCCCGGTAGTTAACAATTCATGATTTCCGCAGGTCTTTTATCTAGCGAGTTAAGCTAACTTATAATAATAATCGAGGCAACTAGCATACAATCTCCCTTGTGTTCTATTTTAAAAACAAGCATGTTATCTCCCTCGCGGGTTTATAAAACAATTAAAGTGTAAAAATGCGAGGCTATGAACTCACTTAGTGATGTCGGATGAGAATATCGATGAATAAAAACTTCGGAAGTAGGCGCGTCAATCAACCAAGACCTATACAAATTGTAACGGGTCTTAGGTTTCTAGTCGATAAAAATTAACGAAAACTCATAAATTAAATAAGTATATGTATACATGTAGTTTATATGATGATCATGCTCTTGCAACATATTTATTTCACACTTAGAGTTTTCTAGGTTTTTAACTTGTTTTTATTAGCCATTTTACTAGTATTGTCTAAATTAGCTCAAAAAGCCCAATAGGCCCATTAAGCAAGCCCATTAAGTTATTATATTGATATTATTACTCAAAGACTAGGTCCTAACCCATTAGTAAGGTCCAAGTGGATTGGGCCTAAAGCTAAGTCCAATAAGTCCATTTTGTTTCATTGGGCCTAGTGGTCCAGTAAGGCGTTATGGCCCATTTAAGCTTATAAATGACCCTTGTTATAAAATTTTGAGTTCTCGAGGTCGGGATACTTTTATTATCAGTATGTTAGCATTTTAAAACTCCCAAGAAGTGGGTCATACCACCTCGGGTTTTATTTACAAAAATCGCTTTACATAGTATAGTGTTCGGGTAGTAGTAAATTTTGTATACTTTTATGTTTACGAAAATAGTCTTAATTTATAAACCGTAAATGGTATAATTGCTATATTTGTATGCATGGATTCATAATTAAGTTTACTTTACAGATTCAAAGTCATTTTTATACCTCTTTTAATATTACTTATAGATATGGGTATATTACTACACAATGGTCGAGTTACTAATTAGGATTGAAGTTTCACTTTTACCGTTTTTAACGCCATTTTCAAACCGTAAATAATTGGGAGACTATCCAATTGATTCATAAACTAAATGATTTTATCTAAGTCCCATAGTTTTCACTTTTTAACCAACTCAGTTCGTAACTATGACTTTTTATCCCATCTGTACAACAAGGTCAGAATCAACTAGTTTTAGAGTTTTGGTCATATCTCATTCAATTTTTACTTCTAGAGGTGATCCAATTTGATAAATGTTCACAAAAGGATTTTCTACAACCTCATTAAATCAAATCCAACATCAAACCTACTGAAAATTAAGAAATCTACTGTTCATTACAGCCCACAAATTTTATGATCATTTCACTTGTTTAGATGACTAATTTAGCTATGATTAACCTAGATTCATACACACAAAGCCCATTTTAATCCTTGATCATCATATATCATGCATGTACATATACAATTGAAAATCAAAAGAAAACATAAACAAAACTCATGAGATTTTTACCACAAGAAATATGTAGAAAATGATCAAATGATCAAAACAAGAACAAAGCTTAAATCTTCAAGCTTGATCTTCACCCAAAATAATTTTGATCACCATTTTTCTTCACCAAAATGACTTGATAAAAACTTGTATAACTTCAGCCCCAAAATGTATGAAAACCTTCTTGAAAACCCTTTTAATCACCTCCAAAATACAATAACCATACTAGGAAATCATCTTAACTTGAGTGCTTAATATTTGATCTTCAAAATTTTATGGATTTGGGTGTTTATGTTGTGTGGGTGGCGTCACAAGGATGAGAGAGAGAGAGAGAGCAAAAATGCAGATTTTTGAGTGATAATATGACTTGTGTGTGTGTGTGTGTTAGTCAAAGTAGGTTTATATGTGTTTAGAAGAGAAATGCCAAGTGTATAATGTAGTGGGTAGGATTAATCACTAAGAGGACACATGCCCTCTTGGTGATGCCACCCCTTTGCATGGTGAGATTAGTGGGATAAGTAGTTTACTACTTGTCCCACTAATTGTTAAGGCGGGTATTTTCAAAGTCCGATATTTAAAAAGGTATGATTTATAGTCATTTTTCGTAAAAAGTAAAAATAGTACGAGATACTAAAAATAAAAACGAATGCAACAAAAATATTTCTATGGCATTTTGAAAATATAAACGTCAATGCTTAACGTAGCATTTGCTAGTTCTTCGTAATCGTTACTTAAATTACAAATGTAAACCCTAATTTTTCCCGGTTAAAATGTGAGTTCATATCTCAACATAAAAATTATAATTATAATTAATACTCGAGAATAAAATAACAACCTGAAATTGACGGATTGTCACATCATTTCCCCCTAAAAATGATCTTCGTCCCTGAAGATCAATTCATCTTTTCGCCCACTTCTTATCAAGTATATTCCGGTCCAAGTATATTCGCTTTCCCAAGTATATTTCGGTCCACGACTCGAATTCCATCTAACTTTGACTATAGGGATCCGACTTTGCTTAAGTTGCTTTACTTCCCTATCCATAATTTCGATAGGTTCTTCTATGAAATGCAACTTCTCATCGATCCTTACTTCGTCAAGAGGAATAATAAGATCTTCATTCGATAAACATTTCTTCAAGTTTGAAACATGGAATGTATTGTGTATTCCTTGAAGCTCTCAGGGTAATTCCAGTTTATATGCCTCCGGACTCACTCTTGATAAAATCTTGAATTGTCCAATATAACGAGGACTTAATTTCCCACGTTTTCCAAATCGAACAACACCTTTCCACGGTGATACTTTCAGCATAACTTTGTCACCCACTTCGAACTCCAAAGGTTTACGTCTCACATCCGCATAACTTTTCTGTCTACTACGAGCAGTCAATAATCGGTTCTTGATTTGCACAATCATCTCTTTGATTTCGCGAATCATTTCTGGTCCCGTGAGTTGGGCATCTCCAACCTCACTCCAACATACAGGCGATCTACATTTCCTTCCGTATAGAGCTGCGAAAGGTGCGGCTTTAATACTAAAGTGATAATTATTATTATATGAGAATTCAGCCAAAGGTAAGTGCTTATCCTAGCCACTACCAAAGTCAATCACGCAAGCACGCAACATGTTTTCCAATGTTTGTATCGTTCTTTCACTCTAACCATCAGTTTCAGGATGGTAAGCAGTGCTTATATCTAAATTCGTCCCCAATGACTTTTGAAGAGATCTCCAAATCCTTGATGCGAAGCGAGGGTCTCGGTCCGAAATAATCGACACGGGAACTCCGTGCCTACAAACAATCTCCTTTAAATACAATCGAGTAAGCTTCTCCATTTTAAACTTCTCATTCATCAGAATAAAGTAAGCAAATTTAGTCAATCGGTCAACAATGACCCAAATTGAATCATATCCAGATGGTGTTCTTGGAAGCTTTGTAATGAAATCTATTGTAATTCTCTCCCATTTCCAAACAGGAATTTCCGGCTGCTGAAGTAATCCTGACGGCCTTTGGTGTTCAGCCTTGACTTTAGCACATGTCAAGTACTTACTGATATATGTCGCAATGTCAGCTTTCATGTTCGGCCACCAATATAACTTCATGATACATTTTATCCGACCCAGGATGAATGGAATATTTTAATTTATGAGATTCCAACATGATTAGATCCCTCAATCCTCCAAATAATGCTAACCATACTCGCACTTTCAGACATTTCGTACCATCGGATCTAACTTTAAATGGCTCCCCTTCGGCAAGAAATTCTTCGGCATCAATATTTTCCTCTTAGCACGCTTCAACTTGTTCATTTCGAATTTGTTCGGGTAAATTTTTATGTACTATCACCACCAAAGCACGCACTTGAATAGGTTCTTTATCCTTCCTGCTCAACGCATCAGCGACAACTTTCGCCTTTCCTAGGTGATAACGAATAACACAATCGTAATCACTCAGAAGTTCAATCCATCTACGCTGCCTCATATTTAGCTCTTTTTGATCCAAAATATATTGTAGGCTTTTGTGATCGATGTATACCGTACACTTAGTGCCGTACAAATAATGTCTCCATAGTCGAAGAGCAAAAACCACTGCTCCCAATTCCAAGTCATGGGTCGTATAGTTTTCTTTATTCTTTCTAAGTTGCCTAGAGGCGTATGCAATCACCTTTTCTCGTTGCATCAAAACAGCTCCAAATCCTTTAAGGGACGCATCACAATACACAACAAAGTCTTCGCTTCCTTCGGGTAGTGATAATATTGGCGCACTACACAATTTTAGCTTTAATGTTTGAAATGCCTCCTCTTCGTCGTCGCCCCACACATACGGCTTATTTTTCTGAGTGAGTTTAGTTAATGGTTTGGATATTAGAGAAAACTCCTTAATAAACCTTCGATAATAACCTGCCAAACCCAAAAATTGTCGCACTTCCGTTGGTGTAGTCGGTGCAGCCTAATTTTCAATGGCTTCGATCTTCGCAGGATCAACATGAACTCCACTACTATCAATCACATGGCCAAGGAATTGCACGGAGTCAAGCCAAAAATCACATTTCGAAAACTTAGCGTACAACTTTTCGCTCCTTAGCAAATTCAAGATAGTCTTTAAATGTTCACCATGTTCTTCTTTATTTTTGGAATAAATCAGAATGTCATCAATGAATACAATCACAAACTTATCAAGGTACGACTTGCACACGCGATTCATCAAATCCATGAACACCGCCGGTGCATTGGTTAAACCAAACGGCATTATTTGGAATTCATAGTGACCATATCTCGTTCGAAACGCGATGATGGGGATATCCTCTTCTCGAACGCGGAGTTGATGATACCCCGAACGTAGATCAATTTTTGAATATATACTTGAACCTTGAATTTGATCGAATAAATCGTTAACCCTTGAGAGAGGATAGCGGTTTTTGATCATCAGCTTGTTCAGCTCGCAGTAATTGATACACATACGAAATGACTTGTCCTTTTTCTTTACGAATAATATCGGGGCTCCTCAGGGTGATGGGCTCGGGCGAATGAATTCTTTCTCCAACAATTCTTTTAATTGTTCAGACAATTCCTTCATTTCTGACAGAGCAAAGCGATAAGGTGCACGGGCAACAGGAGCAGCACCCGGCACGAGATAAATTTTAAATTCAAATTTTCGAGGTGGGGGAAGTCCCGACAAGTCATTAGGGAATACTTTAAGAAAATCACGAATTTCCGATACATCTTCGAGACGTGTCTCAGATTTCTCCTTCTCGGTAACGTGAGATAGGAATAAATGACAGAAGTAGCATTCGGGACAAGTCCAATACGGCAATACTTGAAACTCATAAAGTCTAAAACGAGTTCACAACGCGGTAAATTGAATGTATACCTCGCGCTAACGAAGTTGAAATTGGGTTAACGCAGGATATAAATGGCTAGGGGGGGGGTCGGTTCGGTGTATATATTATAAAACTTGAAGCTGTATCAAATAAGTCATCAATCCTCTAAATGGATAACGTGATTCTTGATTCGTCAACTTGTTTCAATTTTCACTGATAATCAAAGCATAATCCTCGGGAACGAACCATCCTTCATCTACACAAACAATACCGACAGCGACGTGGAGCATGTCGGTTCTTAGTCTATGCGATGGAAAAGAGATTTATTTTAAGGGAGAATTAATTATAGCTCTTGCAGTTGCTTGGGACAACTCCTTCATTTCACGTAAGGATCACACCGCACTGAGCTCACTTTTTTTCCACCCCGGAGCCTCCCTGCGCGAATCCTATCAAACCGTACCTAACAACTTGCCAGTTTGGCCGACACCCGGAAACAACTATGTTCCCACAGGGGGGGGGGGGGGGGGGGGGGGGGGGGGGGGGGGGGGGTATGGTCCCAGGTTGATTTGAATTTTATTTTAAAATTGTAGGGAGAAGGATGGAGAGTGGGGGGAAGGGTATGTTGAGAGTGTACCTTTTCTCAGAATCAAGGGGAATCAAGAATAGAGTTAGAAATGAAGAGCGATAGTCAACGCGTCGATTCTACACATAATCCTGGCGACTATTACGCGGGTCAAGAAGGAGGAGAACCGCATACCATGTGAGTTGTTTATGCCATAAACCCCATACTTCATAATTCCGTTATACACATCCAAAGGCCATCTCGATCTTTAACCCACAGTAACAACTCAAAGGAGGATTAGTAAAACAAGAAAGGATAAGAAAACGTCGAAACGAACATTCAAGCGGTTAATCAGAAAGTCGAATAATATTTTATCAGTGTACCCACAAATAATAACCATATGACAAGAAAGGAAAAATTGCGAAGAACAAACAAATGTCAAGTAAGACCCGATCCACAGATGTATAAATCGATATGGGCAAAGGATAAGGGGGCACATTATGTATATCTCAAAGGAGGAAATAAGTCGAAAATAAAGTATAGAAAACGAAGACAAAACATTCAAGTCAGGGTAACAGTAGACTATAATTTGGATAAGTTTCCGCAAGAATTTCATGATGAAAATAAAGGAAAAAAGAGGTATAAATAACAATTGACAAGTAAGAACCCGCATCCACAATGGGGGTTAAATCGAATGGGAAAAGGCAAAAGGGCACATATGTACGAATGTCCCTACATGTAAAAACTTTTGCAGGGGGGGGCCGAAATGGTTTTTTTGGTTGTGCGGGGGGGTGGGTTGTCGCGGGGCGCAGAATTGACGGGTTGAAGGAAAGGGGAGGGAGGGGGGGGGGGGAAGTTTTAGACGGGGGGGCGGGGGGATGGTGGGGGGGGGGGGGGGGGGGGGGGGGGGGGGTCTTATTCTTAGGGGGATGAGGGGGCGGTGAATAAGTATTTATCAACAGCAGGGGGGGGGGGGGCAGGGGGGATGGGACCGACGGGGGTTGACTGAGGGGGATTAGAAATGGGTCGTTGGGTGACTGAGGTGGGTCATGTATATGGGGGTTTTTGGGGGGGGGGGGTTAATGGGTGATGTGGGAAATGGAGAGGGTGGTGTTAGTGATTAGTGGGTTTGGGGTGTGGGTTTTTGTTTAATGTGGGAGGGGGTAGTGTGTTGTGGGGGGGGGGTTTGATTTTTGGTTGGGGTATGTAAAGGGATGGGGGGTGTGGGGGTGTGGTTTGGGTTGGGTTTGGGTATTGTGGGGGTTGTTATTAGGGTGTGTGTTTTATAGTGGGTGTTGAATATTTGTTTGTTTGAGGAATATGTGGATTGTTTATTAATTTATCGGTGATTTTATATTAACTTATAAAACTATAAGTGGTTTTTGCAAATATGAAGAGTAGTCAAGAGTGGTATCACAAAATGAATGGGTGGAGGGGGAGGCGGAATTGACAGGGGGGGGGGATCGGTGGGAGGGGGAAAGGGAGAGTTTAGGGACAAAATCAGGGTCATGGGGGGAGATCCATGTTAATCGTGGGGGCATTGTGAAGGGGGGGGGGGAATATGTTTGGATAGTAGAGGGATAATGGAGTGGTATTATAAGTGGGAGATGAGAATCATTATTCAACAAAATTATTTGCGGGGGGGTTGGGGTGGTGATTGAAAGTGTTTGGATATTAGGTTTATATTTGGGTGTTTATTTTATGTTTGTGTTATTATTAATAGTCACACATTAAAGCCAATATAGAATCAAACAGCTATTCCAATAAAGACCAAAAACCATAAAACACACCCCCCACTCGACCCCAAGCTGATATCGTCCACCACATAACAATATTCACTACGTGGGGGGGGGGGGGGCGGGGGGGGGGTAGATGCGATAGGGGTGGGGGGGGGGGGGGGGGGGGGGTCGGACGGGGGAACGGTCCAGAAGACGTGAGGCGGGGGGGCTTAGTCTACCAACTGATATCACAGTTTTATAGTTTAGTGATTTACAAAGATACACAACAACAGAATAACATTTCATCACCTAAGATGCCCAATGTGAATCCCTCTATCCACCTCCCTTCACCAAACCACACGCACCACAAACACACAACCACACACCACACCAACAACCACAGCTCTCACCCTCTCATCTCTCATTCTCACTCTCTGGTTTGCGGTCTCGGCTCTTCGGAGTATTGGTTAGGAGTGATTGGGGGTATGTGGTCGTGTTGCGGGTGTGGTATTTATGTAGGGATTTTCTTGTTAGGGGTGGTTTTTGGGGGGGTGGGGGGGCGGGGGGGGGGGGGCATGAGTATTTTATTGGTGGGGTTTGGGTTGTGTGAGTGAGATGGGGGGTCTTCTTTCTTTTCTTTCTTACTTTTCCTTTCTCCTTCTTTCTTCCTCCCCCCTTAATCTTACTTTCTTTCTTTCTTATTTACCCTTTTTCATCTCTTTTCTCCCTCTCTCTTTCTTCCTTTTCTTGGCCTTTCCCTTTCCATCTTTCTCGGCGCTCAGTAACCCCTCATCATTCAGATTGCGGCTTTAAGGAACAACCCTAATAGCTAACGAAACCATCTCCGACTCCCATGGTAATAAACCCCACTATATCCACCACACTCACACATCTCATAGAACCAAACACCCCCCACCCCCCACCGCCTCCCACCCCCCCCCCCCACACAAGAACCCCTCCAAGCTACCCCCCCCCCCATCCCCTCCCCCCCCCCCAACCCCCTCTCACCCTCCACAACTCTCCATCTGGCTCCTGTCACGGGGGCTCGGGGGGGGGGGGGTGGGAGGGGAGGGGGGTAAACCATAAGGGAAGCCCTAACTATAAACGGAAGAGAGGCTGACCCCGACCGGTAAAAAACTTAGGGTTGGATCAGTGGAGTCCTAGCCAACGCTTTTTCTTCATGTGGCATGGACTCTCCATCCCAGTTCCATTCTCCAATCCTATTCCCCTTCCTTCATCTCCTCCCTCCAATCACACAAACCACCCAACACCCAACCACCAACACCCCCCCCCACCACACACACAAACACCCCCCACCCACCAACAACACCACACCACATGCGTCTGAGATGGGAACGCGCGACGGGCTTCGCGGGTTACCCCCCACAAACCAACCAAACCACCCACAACCACCCCCAAAACACCCCTCTCCCCGCTAACCAATAACCCGACCGGAGGAGGTGGGTGGGGGGGAGGAGTGGGGGGTGTGGGTGGGGAGCCGGGACAGACCTCATATCGGGGAGAGACTACCGCAAGCTACGCGTGCGGGGAACCAGTTCATCGGGGGGGGGGGAGGGCTGTGTCTCCCCTATTCATGGGGGGAGTTGAGTAACTCGACTTTCCTTGTCTTCCCCCTCTTTCATTTCCTCTTTCTTTCCTTCAAACTACTTGAGAAACAACCTCCCTTTCTTTCTTTTACCCCATTCTTCTTATATTCTTAACCACCCCCCCCCACACCCCCCCAAAAACACACCCAACACACCAACACAAACCCCAACAACAACAAACTTCAAATCTCCTCTCCCCCCCCCCACACCGCCCCCACACTGGTGATGACATGTACCGGGCTACCACCCATCACGTTGAATAGATACTTACATAAAGAACAGCCACACAACACACCACAAACCCCTTCTTCAACTCCTCTCGCCACAACCATCCCACACACCCCCACACACACTCACCACCGACACCACCCTCCCCTCCTTCCACCCACACACAACCCCACACACTCACTCACGCGCCAGAGGTATTCCTAGCCCCCGCCACAGGGGGGGGGGGGGGGGGGGGGGGGTGCAAGTGGGGTGTGAACGGGGGTAGGGGGGGGGGGGGGGGGGGGGGGGGGGAGGGATTAGAAGATTTGGTTATTTTGAATAAATTTTTTTTAGAGACCCAATAATAATATATAAGAGGCCCACATGCAAAAAATCGTAAAATCTAATAAGAGACAAAACACGCTCCGCCAAATCCACCCCCACCACTCCGGACCACCACATCCACCACCCCCCCCCTGTATTACCCCTACCAACACCCCCACCCAACGACCCCCAACCCACTCTCCCACCCAATCGGGCGTCGGCTGTGGGGGTCTCCCCCATGTATTTGGTTTTTTTTTTTTTTGATTTTTTTGTGTTGGGGGTGGGGTTTGGTTGGTTTTGTTGTTTGTTTTGTGACATGGTGTGTGGTTGGGGTTTTGGTGGGTTTCGGGGGGAAGGTAGTGTTCGTTTGTGGGGGTGGGGTGTATTTATGTTGTAGCGGATATGAGTGGCGCGCGCGGTTGGGGGGGGTGGCGGCGGGGGGGGGGGTTGGGGTGGTGTGTGTTGGGGGGTGGGGGTGGGTTTGGTGTGGGGGGTGGGTGGGGGGGTGGTGGGGTGGTGGTGGGGGGGGGTGCACTCTGACTAGGGGGGGGGGGGGTGGGGGGGCGGGGTTCTGATATATGAAGTACAAATCATTTACTACTCATCTCTCACCTTTCCAAACCTCAACCCCATCTCAAATAGACCTCACGGGAAAGGTACGGAGAGGCATACGGCAATTGGGACATAAGCGACCCAGGCTAGTACCCTCGGTACGGGTGAAAAAACATGGCAACATATCGAACCTCGCTCGTCCTCACCCTCGCTCTACTTACTAAATTCTACCAAAGAATCCTGATGACACAGAATTAAATCAAGATGACAGGGGGTTGTGTGGGTTGTGTGGGGGGTTTTGGTTGGTGTGGTGGGATGGGGTGTGGGGGGGGGGGGGGGGGGGGGGGGGAAAACACCCACCCACCACCCACCATCCCCCACCCCCCCTCCCCCCCACCCCACTCCGGACACCATGCCACCCCGGCCCACAACCCTTACGTGCGGGAGTTTGTCACCCCACATCAAAAGGAAATAAAACTCAGCCCCATTGTCGAGCACAAACTCAAACATCATTCCTCTTCGGGACATCTTTAGGAACTACTCAGGGATCAACAAAGTCATAGTATAGATCAAACAAACAATATCGTCGGGATGTCAACCAATTCTGTTGGGATTCATGGATATCTACAACATGGTTCGGCCTCGAGAACAAATGGGTATCACATTCGGGAATAGCTTCCGATCTGACTCGTAAAGATGTGAATAGAAAGGTTCTCCAAGACAATCAGCGTCGTATACAATACTCGTAATTGTAAATTAAATAATACAAAATTAACATTTATATTCAAATAAATGAAAATTCCATTCTATCACATATAAATATTTATAGTATACTATATATTAAATATATAGATATATATATAAAAATAAATCGATAAATAAATCCCTTACACATTCCTTGTCATATGGTAAATATCGAGATCTCGCTTGCACCATTATAGTTAAAAGATTTCAAAAATCATTTTATTCATTTTTTTTGAAAATCTTTGGTTCTCTATAACTTAAGCTCTTGATACCAATCTGTAACACCCCAATTTTCATATATCTCAGCGGAAGAGTGATTTGGGGTGCTACGTCATAATACAACAACTCAAGCATAAAAAATGACTCGAAAAGTAATGTTTAAAATACAATTCATTTTGAAAATAAAAGTTTTACATCAGAAGTCCCAAATTGTTTCATAATTTAATACAACATTTATACAATCATCTTCGAATGGCTTTTATTTAATGGGCCTTCAAAACATTTAGGTTTCCATAAGCGACAACCAAAATCTCCATCGCCGAATTATCTTCAAGGACCTGAGATAAAACATGCTAAAACGTCAATAATAAGGTTGAGTGAATCCATAGAGTATATATATATAAACAATAAAATTTCCGAACACAAGTATCATTTCTCAATATTCATCAGGATATAACGATGTGGCCAAACAAAGTTATATCGGAGGGATTATTTTAAGTCTCATGACATTGAACGTTACCATTAATAATTAATGTTGGGGTTCCCACAAGGTAATGCCTACTATACACCCTCCTATGAGTGCATATAATTCTCTATACAACTCATCCGTTTGTCATATTCATCCCGACACTTTACCGATTAGGCATCGTCGCAGATTGGAGGTAGCACAAGCCTCCCAAATAGTACTATTTCTATGTATAAACGCCTACCATTTCCCGGTCGTAAAAAACAATTCATGATTTCTGCAGGTCTTTTATCTAGCGAGTTAAGCTAACTTATAATAATAATCGAGGCAACTAGCATACAATCTCCAATTGTGACTATTTTTAAAAACAAGCATGTTTATCTCCCACCAGAGTTATAAAACAAATAAAGTGTAAAAATGCGAGACTATGAACTCACTTAGTGACGACGGACGAGATATCGATGAATAAAAACTTCGGACGTAGGCTCGTCAATCAACAAGACCTATACCAATTTTAACGGGTCTTAGGTTTCTACTCGAATAAAATATAACGAAAACTCATAAATATAAATAAAGTATATGTATACATGTATTTATATGATTATCAATGCTTCTTGCAACATATTTATTTCACACTTAGAGTTTTCTAGGTTTTTAGCTTGTTTTTTTATTAGCCATTTTACTAGTATTCTCTAAATTAGCTCAAAAAGCCTAATAGGCCCATTAAGCAAGCCCATTAAGTTATTATATTAATATTATTACTCAAAGACCAGGTCCTAGCCCATTACTTAGGTCCAAGTGGATTGGGACCAAAGCTAAGTCCATAGAGTCCAATTTGTTACATTGGGCCTAATGGCCCAATAAAGCCTTATGGCTCATTTAAGCTTATATATGACTCTTGTTATAATTTTCGGTTCTCCGAGACAGGGAAACTTTTAATATACAGTAGTAGCAATTTTAAAACTCCAAGAAAGTGGGTCCTACCACTCGGGTTTAGTACAAAAATCGCTTTACATAGTATAGTGTTCGGGTAGTAGTAAATTTTGTATACTTTTATGTTTACGAAAATAGTCATAATTTATAAACCGTAAATGGTATAATTGATATATCTATATGCTTGGCTTTATTTTTAAGTCCACTTTACAGATTCAAACTCATTTTAGTACATCTTTTAGTTATATTTATACATATGGTTACTTTTATACATAAATGTCACATTAGCTTTTTGGACTGAAATTTCACTTTCACCATTTTTGATGCCATTTACAAACCATAAAGAGTTGGTTGACTATCCAATTGACTCAGAATCTACGATTTTATCTAGGTCTCATAGTTTTTAAACGTTTTAACCAACTCAGTCTGTAAATGTGACTTTTTATACCATCTGTGCATCAAGGTCAGAATCCAATTTGACAAGTGTCCACAAAAGGATTATCTATAACCTAACGCACTCAAATCCAACCTCAAACCTGTAGAAATTTATAAAACCTACTGTTCATTACAACCCCTAAATTCTATGATTATTTCACTTGTTTTAATGGCTAATTTAGCTATAATTAACCTAGATCTATACATGCGTGAGAAGACTAGTGTGGCCAAAAGATACTTAGTTAAATCATTTGAAGAGTCAGGAGATGTGTTTCCCAGTGTGGCTAGGAAATAGTCTGGAACATTTGTAGAGGAAAAAAGCATCCTCAATATCGGAATCGGATGGGACGATAATAGGGTGGTTAGATGAAGACATAACTGTGTAACAACCCAGTGTAAATAACATAAGTTATTTATATAATAGTATAGTAGTTATGTATCTTTACATATTATTCGGGAAATGCAGTGGCACGGAGGACTTTCTTGGCTAGAAGAAGAAAAGTAGTTATAGTTAAGGTTTTAACCTTGTTCTCTATAACCATGGCGCTGATACCAATCTGTAACACCCCCATTTTGATAAATATAGCAGCGGAAGCTAATCTGGGGTATTATTTCATAGTACAACAGTCATAATCATAGAAAATGACTCGAAAGAGACGTTTTTAAAAGATAAGTTATCATTCATTATTTCATCAGAGTTTTTACAAACAGAGGTCCCAAAATCTACATGAAAACATAAAGTTTGAATGATAACAGTTTAGCCATCTTCAAGTCCGTGCCACTCCGTGCCATAAGATGTTCAGTTACCTGAGATAAACATGCTAAAAAGGTCAACACAATGGTTGAGTGAAATTCATAGGTTTATAATAAATAGTGTGAATACAAGTCATCATAAGAGTGGGTTACGTTGTTATACACCCATAAGTGTAATAATTGCAATGAGTACAATTATTATGGAAAACAGTATTATTGCGTCTAAGCTCATGGCACTCAAACTGACTAGTGTATATATCAATAATGATATATATAAAGATAATGGCCCCCGTGTAGGTAATTGCCATATACCTATGAGTTTCAAATATAGTGCGTTTGGTTACCTATCCGGCTAACACAAACGGGATTCGTCAATCCCAATAGGCCTATTCACAATATTCACGTTCACTCGCAAGTGATTAATGGTCCATGATGGTGGGGGTCTTTTGGCATAAAGGGACTTAGACAACAGATGCAATA
Organism: Tanacetum coccineum; assembly: GCA_026074375.1. NCBI lineage: Eukaryota > Viridiplantae > Streptophyta > Magnoliopsida > Asterales > Asteraceae > Tanacetum > Tanacetum coccineum. Next base: position 28,532 of record BQNB010072587.1, read on the forward strand.
ATATATCAGGATAGCATACATTTAGAAAACACTTGTATTCATGGTTTATAGCATGTATCCCCCTCACGGGTTTATGAAATAGAAGATTTAAAAGTGAGGCTATGAACTCACCTTAACAGTATAGGGAAATCTGATTGATGGCAAAAGTATATCAAGTGAAAGTAACGGCTTCGTCACGCAACCTGGGGTGATATGTCAAGTCTTAGTGTGATAGTTTATGTTTCAAAACTTCATAAAGTTTAACGTATATCTTTGATTTATTAAATTATGGAAATATTGTATCGCTGTTCGGGCTATCATAATCCAGAGGCCATGTAGTATCGTTTGAGGAGCCAGGGCACTTTAAATCGTAAACCCAGCAAACTCGTCAAAACGAAAACTCAAATGAAACCCTTCATATGAAATTCCCTAGTAACGTGATACGATAAGATTTTAAGTTTCTTCAAAAGTTAGTTGATGATAAATTATGTTAAATATATAACGAAATAATGCGTCGATTTATGATTAATAACGATAAATGTGTCGGGTTTTAATAAAATCGAGTTTTATAATATTAATATATATTTTTATAATTTATATAAAAATATTATATTTTATATTTTTAAGTTTGCAAAATTGGCAATATATACCCTTGGTTTATAAACTTTTACAACTTTAGTCCTTTATATATAAAGTATATATAATTTAAACCTTTAACTTTGAAACTTGGCAAAATAGGTCCTTATAGTTATAACTTTAGAATAATGACATTTTCAGCCCCTTTAGTTATAAATTTCAGAAAGTTACGATATATACCCCTATGCATGGAAATATTTGCAAAACAAGTCCAAAAAGCCATGCAAGCTTATTTTAGGATTCCAAATGATATTTGCAGGTTATAGCTTATTAGAATAAGCTAAAATAAGATGTTCTAACGTAACAAAAGTTTAGAAAAATGATTCGTTAGCTAGAAAATCAAAACGGGTCGTTTTTAGGGTTTTTACCAAAAACACATGGGTTTGAGGATTCAAAGCTTCAAACAAGAGTTTATATATGATATTAAGAGTATTATGAACATTCTAATACAGATTATAAGCTTATTGAACAAGAACTAAGCTTACTTGAGCTAGAAATGGGTCGAAATGGGGTTTTCGGGTTCGTACGCCTAGTAACGACTTCAAGGGATCCTTTTTCTTGATTCTTGGCTTCTATTCTGAGCTTAGGGACTTCACTTGATCCTTCTTGGTCTGAGTTAAGACTCCATTGTTGTATATGATGAAATTTGAGGTGTGATTTGAATGGTTGCTTGAATTCGGCTATTTATAGGGGTGAAAACCCTTGGTGCCCAAGTTTTAGCTATGAAAGGTGTCAAGAGCTGTAGATAGATAACTAATGACAGCTATGGTGATGACTCTTGAGGGCTAGAGGTGTAGCTTAGCAAGGTGGAAGAAGATGGTGAAGTTAGGGTGATGACTAGGGGTTTTGGAGACTTGGTGGCCAAGTTGGGTGACAAGGTGGTGATGGAGGTGCTTGTAAGGTGCTGGAGTGATGGTGATGTGGTGGTGAGGTCATGATGATGAAGGTGGCGGTGAGTCATGGAGGAGCTTGAGGTGTTTACTTAGTTTATACATCGTTGTTTTTGGACAGCCAACATCAGTCTCGGTAAAATGGTTGCCATTTACAAACTGTAACTTCGATAAAGCTCAAACCAGTGAGCATGGTTAGATATTTGAGTCCTCTAAAACTTTTAGTTTCACATATTTATGGGTTATTATACAAAAATCTAGAGATATTAGCCGTTTACTACAGGTGTACAGAATCTGCGCACCTTTGCCATTTCGGCTATAACTAATTCATCCGACGTCGAATCGGGTTGAGTCAACCGGAAAAATGATCAAAAGACATAGGGCTACAACCTAGTATTTTCACTTAATACCCAAAGCCTATTGATTTTTTCCAGATCCTATGTTTTTTCAACGGATCAGATTTCTAAAAACTATGAACTAGTTTAAGGGCGTAACGGGTTTGCTAGGGTTTTTGGGTTTAGGATTAAGGTTTTAGGGTTAGTGTAGGAGCTGAGATTAGAGAAGGAAAAGTGTTTAAATGTTGTGTATTGAGTGCTTGTACCTTGTGCTAAAGTGGTGTAAAGTTTAAACATAGTTTAGGAGCTTAAATAACCTAATTAGGTTTTTAGGCATGATTAACTTGTACATTGTGCTTTAGAAAGTTGTAACTTGATTTAGGAGGGAAAAGATATTCAAATTTTGTGTATTGATACTTATACACATTCTTCAAAGGCTTGTACATTCATTTTATATGTATACATTACATATAGTTAGGGTTTTGATGTAAACGTTAACATTTAATGCTTGTTTTGATATAACGTTTTGAAAAGTACGTTAAATGGATAATGTACTTGGTAAAAATGATATTAAGATATTGACTTGACATATTAGGATGTTTACATGATGTAAACATAGATATAGATAGCATTGGTTGAGGTTGTGTAAGCTAGTTTACTTTAGAAATGCAAGTTACGTTGCATAATGAGAAAAAGCAAAAAAATTCCCTGTATAAAGGTGGTATATATAGTGCATCTAATTTAATAGATAGATGATATAGTGCATCTAATTTAATAGATGGATAATTACATTGATAAAAATTGCGGGTTGTTATACTCAACTTGTGGTCAAACCATAGATTGTTGTTGGTCAAACCGTAGTTTGTTGTTGGACCAAACCGCACTTCTAGTCTGGTCAAACCGCAGGTTCGTTTATGGTCAAACCGCAACTTTGAGAGCTCAAACCGCAGGTTTACACAACAAAACCGCAACCCAGAATCATCAAACCGCAACTGTACAGCCAAACTGCAACTTGTCCCTTTTTTTCGAAATGTACTTTTTCAAAAATAATGGATATGTCTTTTCTTATTTACTTTAAGCTTCAAACAAGGACTAAAATAAGCTTGAAAAAGCTATTTAACAACCATAAAAACTTAAAATAAGCCAAACCAAGATAAGCCGAGATAAGACAACTTATAAATAAGCTCGAATCAGACAGTAAACCACCAATAAGCCCAACTTCCTTTTGGTAGACAATAAGAACTAATAAGACACTAGGAAAATAGGGAGCTTTTCTCAACAAAACACACAACAACAAAAATCAGGCCGTGGCCCTTTTTGGCAAGAATAAGCCATGAAAAATAAGCTGAAAATAAGCTATAAGCATGAAACAACACAACACAATAACAAAACACCCTCGGTTAGCTCTTGATACCACTTATAAGACTCATTATCACCTTTTCAGGGGGACGGGATTGATCAAAATAAATTGTGGAAATCGTAGAGGGGGGTGAATACATTTTCCTTTTAAAATCTTAAAAATGTTTCATATCAAATCACCGATCAAGCGTGATATAATATGAAGAGTGTTTATATAAATTCTATACCAACAAAACATATTCACATCAATGTTCACATCAATCCGTGACACAAACACAATCAAAACTATATAAGCAACACAACACACAATTGCAAATATAAATATAGAGCGATAAATGCAAGTATAAATGTAAAGAAATAAGTAAAAGGAAATGCAAACCGGACACGATGATTTATAATGGTTCGGTTACGAAGCACCTCTTCCCCCTACTTCACTCCCCGAGCACCAAACTCGAGAGTTATCTTCACTAGTCAACAAGCTCCCTTTAGGCGGAGAAAACCGTACACAATGTTGTTTATATCAATTTCCGACACTAAGCTAGATGTCGAGTTCTAATCTTAGCTAGAACTAATCTATCACGACTTCACAACTTATTCACTACTTACACGACTTCACAACACAACTTCACAACTACACAACTTCTTCACTTCACAACTTCAC